>JAPQRN010000027.1:25870400-25881607 GCA_037367275.1 Coranthus polyacanthus | reverse complement strand
GTCAGCGTCGTCATCCAGGAGATTCCCGAACCTGTTCGCGACAACGCACCCGTACTCCTCCGGGAGCATTTTTTTTTGTTTTGTTTTGTTTGTTTGTTTGTTTGTTTTTTAGCCTGTGTGTGACGAAGAGACAGCGGAGTTCAACAGCGTCCCCCTCCACCCTCAACGTGAACACGTTACCTTACACATTCTTACCGACAACAACCAAACGCGAGCGAGGACGGTTTCCCTGTCGAGCTAAAGCAGAAAAGAGTTGTGCGCGACACTTCGCTTCCCCGGCGAACATCCAACGAACCGCCCCGGCGTTTGGTCAACACTTTTAAATGTTTGCAGGTGTGGACACAAGCGACACCACGCCCCTGCGCTCATCAGGCCAGACACCAATCAATACATAGCACAGACTTGGCACCGTCTTTAGCTTGTGGTCAATTCTCTGCTTAGTCAGATGCTGCCCGAATTGTGACAGAATGCCGAACGGAACGTTAAATAACGGGAGCGAGAAAATACAATTAAAAACGGCATCCAAATTTTGAAGCAAACGGCACTAACAGACCAGCTGTAAGTTAACGTTCAGTTAAATGTTAAATTGTTAGTATCCATATTTGATATTAATTAGATAAATGAGACTACCTACCAGTTAAAATACGGTTTAAAAAAAATGCAGTGGCGTCGCGAAAAATGTATTCCAAAAAAATACATAACGGTCAAACTCAGAATGACTTCTCAGTAAAAATAACTGAAAGGATTAGCTAACAGCGAATCAATGGCAACACTAGCCTGAGAATTATGAAATATATTTTTGGGTTTACCCAAACTTGCCAGGCTAACTTTAGCTACCGTTAGTTATGGCATATAACTAAACGAATCTTATCTTTTTTTTATATCTATTCTTTAGTTCAAGAACCTTTGTTATGATATTAACGCTAGCTAATGCTAGCTGTCAGTGAGCAGCTAGCTTAACTTCCGTAATGCGCGAGGGCTGGTAGTAAATTACAAATTTGTTTTTTTATATTTTTTATAGCCTACCTATTATCAGTACTTTATTATTATTGTCATTTGAACATGTCTGTTTTGCAAGCCCCCCCGCGACCCGTACACCTTATCCCAGCCGACATCGGGCGAAGGCGGTGTACACCCTGGACATGTCCCCGTTCATCTGACATAAGAGACGAACAACCATTCACGCTACAGGCAACTTGTGACCAATTAACCTGCGACTGTGTGGACTATGGGAGAAAGACTAGTAGGCCCGAGTAGGCGACCCGAGACACGGTAAACTCCACGCAGCCGGCCGGTGTTGGGTTTGAACCCTGGACCTGCTCGCTGTGAGGCGACAGTTCTAACCACTGCACCACCGTGCTTTATATTCATTATGTTAAAGAAACCTGACTGTCAGTTCATGAGGTGCGGGATTACATTGTGCATATATGTTAAGAAATATGCTTTCGGATATTTAAATATTATACTCGGTGACACAATCTGTCATATTCAATATATTCAAAATATATTCTAGATAATGCCATACAGTGTACAGTGCAGTACAGGTTGCACTCAACTACAGGTGGATCCATTAATCCCCAAAGTAATTATTAATTCCCTGCCTTGTCATTATCAATGTTGTCATTCCTGAAGTTTTTCAAATCTTTTTGTATCCTGTATCTCTCTCTGAACACTGAAAATATAACTAATGCTTCTTGAAGTTTTCATTTACGTTATTTAGTGGTTGGTAAAAATTAAGTGTGATCACAGCATAGTGCCTCTTCCAATAGAAACTACTAGTGTAGTGAACATGTAATAAGTGCCCTCGGTAGTAATTTGATAATTAATAGCCTATGTGAGTTTGGTAAGAAAACTCTAGGTAAGTAAGCTAAGCAAGCTCATAACATGACAAAACAATTACAAAAATGTAAACAGTGTATATATTTATGGCTACAAATGGTGAGAGAGTGAAGGTCCTCCAGAAGTTGGCTGTATTTCCCTTTTGAAGGAACAAACCTTATAATACAAACTCGTTTAGGTGGACTTTCACCCTTAAGGTTAAAGTAAGAAAGTTAATTATTATATCCAGTACATAAAACAAAGTAAAGTTTCTCATAACGTCTCGTTTCTGTTGCTTTTTCTCTGCACAGTACACCTTTTGTTCAAGTACTTCCGCCAGCAGATGATTACGTAACTTTGGCGCCTCTGTGCCATAGTTTCCTTTCCCTTTAAATTGACCAAAAATGTAATAATATAAACAGACTCCTCAGCGCGGGAACGGGCCATCTGGTCGTCTGCAATGTAAAATTAACCGCCCTCCACTGCCATTGGCTGCGTTGTCTCTGAACGTGAGCTCATCGGCCAATCGCGTGCCACAGAGCGCCTCAACTGTTTCAATTTCATTGGTCAAAAATGTTCGACCAATCACACACGGGACGTTATGGGCATTTCTCGTCGGACTCGCTGGGTGGACCTGAGGCTCTCGTCATTGGTTGCTTTTGACACGTGGGTTCGGATCCATGCCGCCGATACGCCAGTTAACCGCTCAGGCGCGATTTTGCAACGCGGGACAACGCTCCCGTGGGCGCTCACAGATCAGTTCAGACGACCTGCTGCGAGAAGAAGGAAACTTATCATCATCTTCATATCCGACTGTATCTTTTACGGACACTTTACAGCGAAGGACGGATCTGAGGTCGTTTTCTATTTCTCTTTGGAAATGAAGGACATATTCACTCCAGATTAAAAAAGTGAAGTATTTATTACTTTTACTCTTTGATTTTCAAAACAACCAACAGAGGACAAAACTTTGATAGGGTTTGCTTTTGCGACTAACAACGGGATTTTGACGTCTAAACCATGGCTGAAAATAAGCACCCGCACGTTATTTTTTGCAATGACTCGCCCAAAAGAGTTTTGGTGTCCGTTATCAAGACCACGCCAATCAAACCCAGAAAAGAGCAGGCCCTGACGCCGACAAGCCCCGGCTTCAGTGACTTTATGGTCTACCCGTGGAAGTGGGGGGAGAACGCCCACAACGTGACCCTGAGCCCGGGCTCAGTGAGCGGGGCTTCGTCCCCTACCGGGACCCAGACGGCCAGGGAAGCGGACACGGCTCCTTCACCTGACCAGATGAAGGTACGGTGGAATGACAGACACGTTAATGCACAGCAGCATCCAGGTTGTAGTTAATCTCTATTTAGAAGCCGATGGCAACACTGTAATACAACAAAAACAATTGTAACCTATAGCAGCCTATATGTGTAACTACAAGTTGACTGCGATGAAAATAAAGCGATACATTATGATCAAGACATGCTCATACTGTAATGTGGAAGACATCCTACCTTCAACTTTGTCTTTAAAGAAGATGAATATAATTAATAGCTGTTAAAATAGGATTTGGCTACTTAAAAGGGCGGGTGTATGTATGTGTAGCTGAACAATATGGCCCGCACGTAGAGTGCTTTAAAAAAAAAAAAAACGCCCGCGCATTAGGGTGTGACATGTTGGATTTTAAACCCCAGTTAGTTCCTGGTTCTGTAGCAGCTGCTCATTCATGACGTCTAGTCGCGCGCCAAAAATGTAACCGGATGGAATGAGTTATAATGAACAAAACGTGCTACAGTGTATCCCACGTGCATTCACCAAAGGAAATTATAATGCATTACACTGTAACACAAAGACGACACCCCCATAGACTGCCTCAGAATATCTGTTTAAAAAAAAAATGTAATAATAAATACAGGTCCAAATATGGAATAGAAGTAGTGATGTGTAAAAGATTATGATTATGCACTATGAAGACGTGTTGTAAATGCTTTCGTTGAAACAGTATTAACATAGTTATGTGTGTAAGCAATGTGGCGAGTTATGTATTTGATGCATATACAGCTCCAGTTCTGTCAGGGTAAAGTAGGCGCAGAAGGTGTTGCTGTTGCTGACTTTAGAACTGTGCCGTTGTTAGGACGGGATCCGCAGAGGCCGTCCTCGAGCTGACACTGTCCGGGAGCTGATAAGCGAGGGGGAGACTTCGTCGAGCCGCATTCGCTGCAACATCTGCAACCGGGTCTTCCCCCGTGAGAAGTCTCTGCAGGCTCACAAGAGGACGCACACAGGTGAGTCGTAGGACTAGTGCATACAAGCTGCTTGTTTGGTCTACGAAATGAGCAAAAGACCTTATATTCTGAACGTACGTGTAATCATTCACGAAACGTTAAACAATGACAATGTGGTTAATTTCCCAGGAGAGAGGCCCTATATGTGTGACTATCCGAACTGCGGCAAGGCTTTTGTCCAGAGTGGACAGCTGAAGACGCACCAGAGACTGCACACTGGGGAAAAACCTTTCGTCTGCTCAGAGAAAGGTGAGTTTGGTTTGAAATGTTTTGTTTATTATTTTGTTTTTTTTCCCCCCATGCTATTTACAGTACAGTGACTGTTCGTGAAGAATTGTTAATCTGCCAAAGAACACAGTAACATTTTGTTGACTTTCCCTTTTAACAACCGTAGGTACTTTCCAGTGGCATCGTGACTCAGTTGACCGGAGCTTTTAAAAAGTTACTTTACATTTTAGCCTTTGGAAAGTACCTGTTAAACACAACTGCTACACTGTTATTGTGCTTAGTAATATTAATCCACAATCTTAAAATAGTGGAAGCATCTGGCATTGTTTCTAACAACAATAAGCTTTATCCACTGTAAGTGTTGTATTTACTGTTTTCAATTTAGTCGTTTCCAGTCAAAAAACAGATTCTTAGAACTCTGTAGAGAGCAATAATAATCAATCAATAATTATCAAAAGAAATGCAAAATCCTTGTTATTTATTAAAGGCTGTGTTTTTTGAAGTTGAAGAAACCACATATCTATTTGTGGTTTTAAACTATTTTGGTCGAAAAATGAAAAAAGCAATTCTAACAATGAAATCATTCTTCAATATCAAAATATGCACGTGTAAAATGAAGAAAAACACTGAAACCTTTTTACCGTTTTAATTGACAATGTAAACCTAAACCTTAAAGACACATTTATATCATAATAATGATATTCATCACAATATCAAGTAATTCTTGATAATTACTGTTTCATCGTTTGTTTTAGCCTTACTTGCGTTGTTGCTTCTTATCGACTGGGTGCTGATTGGCTGCTTTTTTCCCGCAGGATGTGGCAATCGATTCACACATGCCAATCGTCACTGCCCCAAGCATCCCTTCTCTCGTCTGAAGAGAGAGGAACCAAAGGAAGGCCTGGGGAAGGCCCAGTCGGTTGACAACAAGGCTGTGGCAGAGTGGTTGGCGAAGTAAGCAAGCAAACACACACAAATGGGCTGAGCAGAAATGATCCAGTGACCTGTTTTGCATAAGGCTCCATAGCTTCAGTAAGCAATCATGTATGGACTGCCTGGATGTTCATGCACTCTTTTCTGTTCTTGCAGGTATTGGCAAACCCGCGAGCAGCGATCCCCCACAACCACCAAGATGAAACCACAGGGCAAGGCAAGAGCCGAGGACCAGGAACAGCAAGATCCCATGGAATTCCTCCAGTCCGATGAAGAGAACGGAGAAGATGAAGAGATGGCAGAGGAGGAGAAAGGGAGCCAGGGTGGAGCAGCCAAGCGCCGCCTCCAAGAGCAGCGAGAGCGTCTTCACGGTGCGCTGGCACTCATCGAGTTGGCCAACAACCTGTCTGCCTAAACACCCACCCACTACCCGGTCCTGGAGTCCCCGTCCCCTCATATCTCCATTCCCAACCTGCCTTCCTGCAGTATGTGCTGTAGCTAGAGAGTCAAAAACGCAGATCAGTGACTAGTTTAGCTGGTTATACCAAGTTGTGAAATAGGGCTGAACGATATACAGAAAAACATATTATTGTTTGACACATCCTGCAACTACAGGAATCGGTGAGAATGGGTTCATTTTCACTGGAAAAAGTGATTTATTTTTTTGGGGGGGAGGGGCTGTGGTCTGTTCCCTTACATCTGGAGAATATGACTTGTAGACCCTGAGATGCACCACAGTGTTTCATTTATAATGGCACATTGTGACACATTTGATAAAAAGAAATTGCCACTACTTCCATCTGCATATTGCACTTGGCCACGTTGCAGTTTCGATAATATTACGATAAATTGTTCAGCCCTATTGTGAAACCAGTCTTTGATGAGAAAGAGCTTCATTAGCCTGAACTCAGTGTTCACACAGCGTCATCTGTTCCCCCTCACAGCAGCAGGAAGGCACAAGCTAAAGCACCTTATTCAGCTTCCATTTTATCCTTTTAGGCTGCTATAATTGTAGATTTGACTATATGAAGAATGTCTTTCTTTCTTCCGCCTTCTAAAGGCAAAGAAAGAATATCTTTTATGGTTTAAATTTGTTTTGTTTGCACTTTGATGGTAACGAGTTTTTTTAAGTATATTGTGAGTGTAAGAGTGTGTGTGGATGGCTGATGTATATATGGATTAAGCTCAGATGGACAGATTGATACAGGGTGTGCTCAAACATAGGATATGTAAGTTGCATTCTGACTGTCGGACGACCTCTCATCACGCTCCTGGGTTTCATCTCCAGCGTTGGAAGCACAATTTTTGCCGCCACTGGTGACAGTAGTGGAGGTAGAAACGGACTGAGAAAGGTTCCAGTAGTTCTCGCTAATACAGTTCCTCTCCAAGAAGCTCTGAACATAGGTGGATTAATGAGGACACGCAAAAAAAAAAAAAAAGTGTCTGGGGGAGCTTGATCAGTTTGACGTATGAAATGGTCATTTTTATATGAGAATGAGAAGTGACCATTGCAAGCCTAATCCAGAGGTCTGGTTAAGCACAAGCTTTCCCAAAAATACACACTCTTGACAGTTTTTCCTCTCGTTTCAGTTTATACATAACTGCATCGACGTGAGGGGGAAAAAAAAAAATCCAGAGCTGAATACGCATTCTTCTGGATTCAATTATTCATGTTCCTCAATGTTTGAAGGTCCAAAGTACCTTTACTGACATGCCATATTCACATTTTAACAAGAAAAATAAAATAAAAAAGGCCCGCAGGCTGAAAGGTGTTTTTCCAACCAGACAGGATGACGGCAGTCATCTTTTATATTAAAAGGTGACGGGCCTGTTATGGATACAGGCATTGGCAGTGTGTGGCGCTTCGATGTCATCTCATTTCAGTGTTTTAATTATGAGATATTTATTTCACTTTTTTTTTTTTCTTTCTTTCTTTTGGCTAACATTTTGTTCAGTCGTTTAAGGGCAGAGATCACATCGGCAACAACAAAATGTTTGGAAAAGCGTACCAAATCTTTTCAGAATACAGTATGTCACTTAAATTCTGTGTCCTTTAGATTACGATTTAGCACTTGCTTCCCCTGTTAAGTCTTGGATTAAGCTTGCAATGCACTGAAGATTAGATTTTTGGCATACGTGTCCAGGGAAACGGCACTTGTTTTGCATAAACTGATTTGTTTAGTGCTTGGTGTTTTCTTTTACTTTGTTTTTATAGCAACACTACACCCTTCAACACTGTATGACTGCCTCTCATCACTGCCCTGCTTCTGTTCGCTCTCGCTGTGACATTTCATTCTGCAGATTAACACAACGGCCCGTGAGAAGTTAATGTGAAACTGGAAAAGCAAGTCAATTGTTGATAATCAAAACACCAAATGATTTATTGTACCCAATCATAGTATATTTTGAAGCATTTCTAACCCTTAGTTTCTATTGTGGTTTGAGAAGATTATGGCATTTAATATATACACATTGTGTTTGTTAGATTGAGTGTGCACAATTTACCAAAAGCTTTGAAGTTGATTTTTAGTTTGGGTCCCCATCTCTCTTTTCTCCCTCCCCCCCCCCCTAATATTTCCCGATGGTTTTCATGTTTGTGGGTTTATAGAGTGATCCTGCTTGCTTAGTAGGCATTTTGTTACACATTTTACAGATAAGACTTCTCTGACATGCTGTCCACACTGTTATGTAATTGGTCTTCAATAAACATTCACTGAACCTCAACCACAACCACCGGCGTGCACTTCTTTTAAGTTTAATCACTTTGAGATTTAAGTAGAAAACAGCAATGGATTCAGAAACACAATTCGTTGATTTTGAAATAAATATAAGGGTTGAGAAACAAGTCTGCTCCAATATGGAGAAAAACAATGTCGGCCCACGCAGGAAATATTGTTCAGTTAACTGGCCAAATACTTCTCTGTAGAGTCCTCTGTCATTTGAATCTTCAGCTCGTGCTTTCCTTCTGCGTTACTTCCAGATGGTTTGTTGGTGAAAGCGAGATATGAGTATACAAGTCCTCCTGACATACTGGAAGCCAACACAGAAAAGCAATACGTTGGCAGGTTTATTAGAAGTAAAACTGTAAATTAAGAACCAACGGTCAAAGTCCTCATTGCGAGACATGTTTAAGTTAGATAAGCAGATGTTTGCAATTTTATTTGAACAGCTTTCAGACAAAACTGACTAACAACATGTACACCTAAAAGACAAGAAAGAAGGCGTGACAAACTGTAGAGGGAGACCTAGTCATTTCTGTAACTCGTACAATAGAATAGACCTTTACTGTTGTTGTACATGTACAATGAAATTCAGTAACTGCACATGCACAACTATGAATATGAGGAACGGAAACATAGTGTTAATGAATTATGAGTTCACGCAAATGATCTGAATGAATATTTTTGGACAAACTCTTGACTCATTCTCTAACATACTGGAGCAACGTTTCAGTCGGTTATGGTCAAAATGTGTCGTGGGCCTGTTCTAGTTCTCAGTCAGCTTCAGTATTCCTAGAAAAAAATCACCTGATGTGTTTTGAGCATGAGCAGAGATCCAGCTGAAACACGTATGAGCTGTTAAAGCCCATAAGGTTTTGCACGTGAATTCAAACCACATCATATTACATTACATTTTGACTTATGGCCTGGTGTTTTGAATTCTATGTTTTCGTTTAAATAAATAAAGACAGTTCCATCATAAACCAACGCTTTTCTACTTTTTTACTTCGTGGTGTGGAAAAGTCACACACTGTTGGATAAAACGCACCAGAATGTAGGACATTCAGTATTTGACAGTGAAGGTGAAAACCCAGACCTGGACCCCGGGTTAATGTGTAATGTCCCCACCCGACGTTCAAACGAAACCTACGCCCATGACAGTATATGTAACTTTATCCCCGTTTAACTCAGAGTTTGGAATTTAATATGAACTGTCACACAGTGGGTAAAGTTTGGGCTCATGAGAAGCTGATGTGGATCAAGTAAAAAAAAAAACCTATCCTACTCTACCTGCTCCTGCTGCTATTATACACATTAGATCAGAAAGCGAGTGTCTCGCAAAATGTGTCGACTGCAAACTGCTCAATGACAGAAAAAAACTAAATAGAAATAGTTATTCTTACCAAATGCTGAGACCTATGAAGTTTGTCCAAGAAAACAGGTAGTCTCCACCCACAAAGATGCCAATGTAGGCTACTGCGACATTCTGAAGAAAAAACAAACAGCTTTTTAAATGAACTTTGACTGGTGGTTGTACCGTATATTCCGTCTCACTGCCAGGCCTTTTTGAGACGTTCAGACAAAAACCCATCGCTAATGTTATCGGTAACGTCTGTGGTTTCCCGCTGCGGCGTGTCAAAATGTTTGAGGGCTTTAAACTTTAAACAACTTCTTTAAACAATACATGTGGCGGATTGAGCAACCCTGGGTAAGATAAGTCCGTTCTTCACCCGTGAGTAGTTTCCTTATCAGTGTTTTCTTACCTTTATTGCCCCCACGACTGTTGTGGTGAGTGCTGAGTTATAATGGTTGCACAGGACTATGGAATACATCAGCACAAACCTTTAAAAAAAAAAAATGACAAGACAGTATAAAAGTAGGACTTTAAAAAAAAAACCTTGACGGATACAGTAGGCCTATGATTGCAATTGAACACAAAGTTACGGCGACATACCCCATGAAGCAGGACAAGAGGAAACAAAATACGAATGTAGCTTGCAGCCAGTACTCAAATGCGACTGCCTGGTGATTGAAACATACAAGGTCAGGCAGGAAGGGAAGACGCACACACAGCTCTGGGCAAAATTCAGCCAGAATGTAAAGAATCACCTTGTGTAAGTCTCCTGTGAAGGCACTCGCCAAGAGGGTGGGGATGACGATGATCTGCGCGTTATAAAACAAGACACCGTATTTTCCGAGACCCTTTTTTTTGCAGAAAAGGGAAGAGATTTTGTGACAACAAACACAGACTGTTTGTGGTAAAACCACAGCGGTAATAGTGATTTCTTTGTGGTGATCTCGTGATGTAACTGTGTCATCCTGGTGTGGCTGAATAAAACTAAAGCTGTCACCTTTGTTGACAATTTACCCAAGGCTTGAATTTAGAAATCTCCAGTTTTTCGCACCGTGTTTATATAGGAATGACTGGAGTTTATTTGTTTATGACTGCCTTTCCCAAACTTAGGGCGAGACACGAACCTTTTTGTATTATTGCATCACAAACTGAGTAAAAGGTATAAAAATGATATGATATGTGAATTCACGTTCCTCATTCCAGTGGTGGAATGTAACTCAGTATATTTACTCAAGTACACTGCAAATTACTTAGTAGCTGTACTGCCCTAAAGTATTTCCTTTTGTTGCTGCTTTGTATTTTTACTCCACTACATTTATTTGACACCTGAAGTTACTTGTAACCTTTTACACAAAAGAAGTAGTATAGAAATGGTCTAACATTTGCTCAGCATTGACCGACTACAACGTTAAAACACTCTTACAGGTATTTGTAAGTGTAAAAGACTGTAATGTAATATTCTATAATCATGTAACAGCTTGAAAAGAGCCACTCTGCACAATGAGTAGGCCCCGCATTTACTGTTGATACTTTAAATGACATTTTGCTGAATTCGGGACTTTTTCCATCTCAGTCCAGCGTTTTGACTGAAGAGTCAGTAAAAATGAAGATTTTAAGGCGGTTCATAATGCACTATATGACCAAAAGTTTGAGGACAATTTAAAAAAAACATCCCATACGCAATTGCTGAACATGTTGTTCCAAACCTCAGGAATTCTGTTGCTGCTGTTTAAGTCCCATCACTTCTGGTTCTTGCTTTTAAGTAGATTTTGGAACCTGGCTACAAGGATTTGGTCCCATTCAGCCACGAAATCAGGGCGATGCGTCCTGGCCTCCAGTCTGCATTCATGTTCATCCCAAAGGTGTTGGATGGGG
>JAPQRN010000027.1:25841136-25870300 GCA_037367275.1 Coranthus polyacanthus | reverse complement strand
TCTTTTTTATATTTTTTTTTTTGTGTGTGTGTGTGTGTGTGTGTGTGTGTGTGTGTGTGTGTGTGTGTGTGTGTGTGTGTGCGTGCATTTCAAGCACCGTGGTGTTGAAAGAATGCTTGCATAAAGCCACGGGGGATGGAGGGCAGCCCTCATCTCCCGCCAACAGAAAAGGTCAAACTCCTCAATATTAACTCTGACTCAGGTCACCACGCTGATTAGACTACAATAACCATTTTACACGCTGCATCCATGGACCCCTTCCACCCTCACAAACCCCACATACACTTTTTTTTTTTACTCCCATCCTCACACGTCCATTTGGAATTAAAACCCACCCCAAGAGAGAGCCCTGTCGGCGCCCGATCCAGACATACATAAACACATTCTCGCACAATCGTTCACAATCACGATCCTTTATGAAGGTCTGAGCATAAACCCGGGGCCCTCAGAGACCCCTGCTCCCCATGCTACGCCACACAGTGGAAATATAAGTTGATATGGAAGAAGTGTGAAAACACACAGACACGCTTGCACGTGAACACACACACACAGCAGGCACGAATGGAGTACACCATTAAGGCTCTCAGAATGTTGTGGGTTTACATTTGGGACCTGACCTAACCTCCAGCCATGGCTTGCTATCAGCATTTCTTCTCACAACACCAGACTAGAAGTCGATTAGACTAAAACCTACACCACTTCACCCTCTTGCAACCCCCATCCTTCAATCCCCCCTCACCAAGATCCCTGACCACAAATTTTTCACATCAAACTTCAGTAATGAGTGGGGAGATAAGAACGCTGTGTTTTGTCATCCTCAGTATGTGGATGATGATGAATCAGGTGTGTTCTGATATTTTAGGAGAAATTAAAAACTGCATTCATTACTCTGTGCAAGTTGTTGATCACACCTCAAAGTCACACTAGCTGTGAAATGTAACATTGTTTCACTGCATATGCGTGACAGCTATTTGACGTCAGGTAAACTTTCTAGATGATGATAAATCATGCCACACTTTCTTGACAAACGTGTTGCGAGAGCAAGCTTCTACATGCGTCAAAGAAACCAGTAATGGGTGTGTGTGTCTGTGTGTCTGTGTGTGTGTTTCAAGCACTCCGCCACCCTTCCCTCGTGTCAATAATTACCGAGATGAAATGGACTAATTTTCTTGCAAAGTGGTAGCATTCTGATTGCTGTCACATTGGAAAGAAAGAGTGGAATTAAATAAATCCATTAAAACTGTGAGGAATGCGGAAAGTAGACAGGAGAGAAAATGCAGCAAGGGTAAATATATATAAAAAAAAAAAAAAATGAAAAGAAGTCATCATGAGTGAATTAATTCTGGCTCCGCAGCAGTATTAAATGACACCTAGTGAAACGTGTGGCTAAAGCTGTCTTCTCCGGCGCCTCTTTTCTACACTGAATCATCCTAATCCTGTCTAATACTGTACTGCTAAATGTCTGTCTTTTCTGGCTACAATGTCTTAGATTAGCCTAGTGTTGTGTTAAATTATGTGGCTTCTATTATGACACCAGAGAAAAGGAATGCAGTGGCATGGACACAAAAAGAACAGGATTAAATCCAGTGCAATTATACTGACCATTATGGCCATAAGATGAGCAAGTTGGGCACATTTTATACATTTCTATTTTCATTCATTTTCTTTCTTAGCCAGAGAGCAAAAGCCCCTTTCAACATGATTGCCATCTCTTAAAAGACTCACTCAGGGGTTCAGCTAAAAGCACCTACAGTATTACCATTGTTGAATCAGAGTTAGTAACAGTAACAGATGAATCACTGTTAATTGTGAGCTCCATAGCCATGTTGGTCACCACCAAGTTACAGCTTAGTGGATAAATCACATTTACCACTAAGAGATGCCACACAGTCACCTATCCAGAAGCTGAAAAATGAGCTTTAGGTACAAAGGGGAGCCATGACAGATCTTCCCCCTGGTCTCATATCTGCTCCTACTGTGATCTGGGCCATTCGTGGGTGAGGGATGAAGCTGTGGGAGCGCAGAAGCAACACTTCGTCATCTCTGACAATGAGAAGGAGGAACTGTCAGGTATAATCAGCAAGGTGACGGGGGTGGAAGCTAAAAGGGGCACAATTTGAGGATGGATGAAAGGAGGTTGGCATCCCACTTGTTAACACAAATTATTACTCTTGCATTGTTGGCTACAGTATGGAGTTGAGAATAAAACAAGGCGGAAGCATAATAATTTATCTGTCAAATTCCTTTTGGGAATATATGAACAAATTGACCATTGAGAATAATCAGTCTCTGTTTCGACACAGTTTCTCCATGATAGTAGAAATCATCTTGTGACTGTGACCCCTACGTGATAACATTAAGCAAATACATGGCCAGGTCTTATTCAATCAGCATAATAAACACATTATACAAAACAGTGGACAAAACTCAGCATGTGAAGGATTGTCCTCAGCATGTTTGATTAACCATCTTATTTTCCTTTCAAATTAAGTGCTGTGAATAACATTTGGAAGGCAGGTTGGAGGTGGAACCTCACAGGATGAAAAGGGGAAACCTTTTTACCTGTATTATAACCTTTTTGCCCTATTTGACGACCTATGGCTTGGCCCTGTGTTAATTATTTACCCAGTTTCCTGTTTCAGGACCCAGTTTCATGGGGAACTTGGGTAAATAATCTCCATCTATAAATAAGCTTTAACAACAGTGCATAGATGCAATAAGGGATAAAGAAAATGAAAAAGGATCATTTTTAAGTAATCAATTACCTTATTAGATTCTCCAGCTGTAATAGAGACAGTGTGAGCCAGAAAGGACCGGAGCAGACTGCTGAGCAATTCAAATTGGTCCAAAAAGCATCACAAGTACAACACAGTATGAGCTGAAGAACTTAACGATAAAGAAACTAACAACAGAAAAAATATAGAAAAGGGGGTCATAGGGGTTGTTGTACCATACAGTACATCCATTAAAAACATCAGTGTATATTCAACAACACAAAAACTTCACAATAACCAATTCAATACATTCTCAATTATACTGCCTTCTGTCTTAATCCCCCAAGTGTCTTGCTCTCTTAGTCTCTTAAATGTGAATCTACACACACAGAAAAACATAACCTGATGTTCTGGTCGCAAGGGAGGCTATGCTTAATCACAGTAGATAAGGAGTGAATAAAATACCTTCATTAGCATTTCAACAGCTGTAATTGCTCTATAACTATACTTGTATAGCCTGAAATAAACAGACACACACATGTTCTCATGCGTTCTTGTCTCTTACCTGTCCTGTGTGTTAAAGAGTGTGTGTGTCTGTGCACAACAAGATGTGTTGACCCGTTCATTAAAAGAAGAGCTCTGAATCCAGCAAACTAACTGATTTTGCAAAGCAATTCCAGGCTGAATCTTTTTTTTGCTGTTGCAAAGCACATTTCTTAATTTCCATTGATTGAGGAAGACTGATGAGAAGAGCAGAACTGCAGAACAAAGTTTTTACCTTTCTGTCAAGCTTAAGGCCTTTTAAAAGGGGTGCACCCTGGTCTCAATGTATATGTGAAGGAGAGAGAGAGAGCAAGAACGACAGATGTCTTTTTATTTCTTTTCCTCTCTGACCTCCAGATGGAATCAGGGAGCTGTAGTGAAACACAGTGCCCAGAGAGGGCAGAGGTTCCTTGGCTACCTTTTCACCACAAGGACCCTAAGACCAGAGTCCCCTCACAGGAATGAAAGAGAAAAGATAGATGAAAGCAGCAAAGAGGGGATGGCTCCCCTGATCCCCTCCTGTCTTCTCCGTCACCCACCCGGAGGAAAATTTAATAAAGTCCACATACCAAGAGCCACACAAGAGAGAAATGAGAACACATGAAAGGAAAGATGGAGAGATGGAGAGATGGAGAGATGGAGAGACGAGGAGATGGAGGGGTGGCAGTGATGACTGACCCCTCTCCCACAGTGTCATCTCTGACCTTCAGAATAGCCAGAGAGCACTGAACCCCAGGAGGCAGGATGAAACGCAGAGATGTCACACACACATACCTGCAAACACACACACACAAAAACAAAGCAAAACACAAACAATGCTGACACTAAAATAGAATATGTGCACCAGTTCACTGACAAAAATACACACCGCTGACACAAGCACACTCTCTCATGGACACAAAAGTATGCAGCCATTTATTTAAGTTCAGCATCAATTCCTGTGAAATTGGTCTGCGGATTATATGGCAATTTCAAAAATAGGATTTGAAAAATATGTCTGTGATTCAGCAGAGAATGAACCCTATTCATAAAGGTACAAGAAGGCAAGAGTCATGGGATCAGCAGCAGAGTGAGACTTACACACACAAACACACAAAAAACAGCCCAAGTCTGGTCCGAGTGACCTTGAGGGAGGATTTGGTGAATGTGTAAAGAGGGAGACCGGGGGGAGACAAATTGAGCCATGCTGGCATCATGGGCCACTCAGACAGCAGCACATGCATGCACAGAGCCAACAGTGTTAGCGGTGGTAACATTAATGTGTCCCCTTTCATAGATGATTACTCCCAGCAGGAGAGGGGGGCATCTCTTTAATGACAGACTTTCACACCCAAATACTTCTAACAGTCAGGAGGGAAGGACAGCAGGAGAGATTGAAGGAGGAAGGAAAGCAAGAGAATAAAGGACACACAGTGGGAGGGAAGGAGAAGGGTAGTGAGGATAAGCATAACAGCAAAGGGTAAGGGAAGAAGATGATCTTGGGCAAATTAAGGTGTGGAAAAACAAAAGAACCATTGGAGGATAAGCAGCAAATACATACAGGAGAAAAAAGAAAAAAAAAAAAGAGTAAAACTGTCAGTAAAGATGAAAGTCAAGAAAAGTTCAAATGTGATGGTAAAGGTGGAAAGGGTTAAAAAGAAAGCATAAGGGTAAATAAAGTAGAAAAGGATGAAGCGTGCAACAGATGTGTAAGTTGTGCATGAGGGTGTCTATGTGTTTGTGTGCGTGAGTGCCAGCTAGCAGATGGTGTCTAATCTATGGAGGGCACCCCTCCTGTGGAGGCACAGCGGGATCTAAGGACCCTAAGTGGTGCTCATACTCATCAACCACCATTTGGACTTGCTCAATGAAAAGGACAACACACGCACACAAACACATTCAGAAGTCATGCATTTAAATGGGAAAACACAGATCCACTCAGTACATTCAGTCATTAGTGTCCTGTATGATTGACCAAATCACTATTTGCAGGATAGGTTCGTCCCAAAATGGAAAAAAATACATATATTTTCTCATTTATTCCTCAATTACCCCCTCGTGGCATATAGCCATGCTGATATAAATTTCTTAGATTTCTACCCCTCCACAATATCAGTGAATAAGACATCTCTATTAGGCAGTCACAACATTGAACACATATCTAAATTACTATCACTAAATCACAGTTTTCATTGGGACCACTTTTGATTTTAGTCAGAAGTCATCCCATAGCTTTTCCTCAGGTCTTTGGGATACGTGAAGAAATAGGGGCCGTTCTTCTGTAAAGATTCAGATTAGAAGTGTGATATTTAAATGCTTCAAACACACACTGAATTCCATTCACCTCAGTTCTACTGGAGTTAATGCAAAAACCAGAGATGGATATCTCAAAATGGCTGAAGCCCTAAACTTTCTGCATGGCTAGATTCCACGAAAAGTGAGAAGAAAATGTGTTGTCTGTCATTTGGGTGAACTGACCCTTTAAGTTTGAGGTTAATTCACTTTCCCTCAAAGTTAATTCCGGAGGTGAATTTTCAGAAGCAAATCATTGAAAAAAATGTTTGTTATGAAATGGCTGTCGCATCAAATCTGTAACAAAATGAGGTCTTTCTATGACAAATTATAGTGAATAAACAGGTGAGGGTAAAACATCAAGTGCAAATCTAAACACTGGCTGTCAAATCTGCGACTTCTCGATTTTGGCATCGTATCACTGCCCTTGTCAAATAACAGAATGCATTTGCAGTATGCTGTACATTTTGGTCAAATACCAGTTTGGTTAGATACAGCAAAAAATGAATTAACCTAAATCTCAGACACAACATGAGCACACATTTGCCCAAAACACACACACACCATAGTGTCTATGTGGCAGTGCATGGTGTCTGTCTGGCATAGCCCCCAGTGCTGATGCTGCTGTGACAGCTGTCTGAATCAGCAAGATCCAACATTGACTGACTGGCTGAGAAAGGTACAGCCAAGCAGGAGCCGAGAGTGAAGGTGTGTGTTTGCGTATGCATGTAAATGTGTGCCTTTGTCTGTGTTTTTACAAGTGTTAAAGCTGCTAAAGCTGAGGGTGTGTGGTAGATAATGAACAATGTGTGTGTGCATGAATGTGAAAATGAAGGCAAAAAGGAGAAAATGAGAGAAGAAATATGGAACCATGTGGGATGAATTAGGCATTTCTGTTTAAAAATGGAGGTCTTGAAAGCTTGTTGAAAACCTTGGCTTGAACAAAGAGGAACTGTTAGTCACACCGTCCCCCCTTGGGTTGTCCCATCCTGTGACAAGCACTGAATCAGAGGCCATTTACTCAGTAATACACAGAAATAATAGTGTCTCCAATCAGCGGCTATTCTAATGGGCCTAAATTACTCAGCAGTACTCAATTTTGAAGTTATTTTTTCTTGAGCTGAATGTCTAACGGGATTCTATTGTATTCTTTGTCATGAATATCCAAAGGACTTTGTATAAATTGCATTAGTACACTGAAGAACCAGGGAATTTCTATGCTTTGATGAGCTACATTGTGTTGAATAGGTGGGTGTGTTTCATTGTGTGTATTGTAAATAGATATGGGTGTATAGGGATGTGGCTTTATACATATTTGCTTAACTTAATGTAATACCGTCTGTTCAACTGACATTACAACTCGTCTTTTAAATACTCAATTCATGGCAGAACTACACACGTGCATTTTGTAATACAGAGTAAAGGTGACTCAATGAACAGAAAGGTGAATGAGGTCCTTGTCGCTTCAAGGGGTCCATTTCTCACATATATGGGTCATTCCTCCTCTCATGTCCCATTTTTTTTCCTTTACTGCCTTTCCAGTGCTACCTTTTTAAAATTCAGTCCATATAACCGACCACTTTACACTATTAAACCCTCCCTCACCCCGCCCCCACAGCAGCTCCCAGTGTCTGATCTGGAGACACAGGTCATTTGTCATCAGAGAGGGGAGCTCAAGGAAACAGCAAGCCCAGCATGGGAGCTCCACACTGGGCTTGACAGCTCTCAATGCTTCTCTACAGAATTGCTGAATACAGTCAAGTAGTCAAGCAGCAGTCAGAGAGAAAGAGAGACAAAGATGAAGAACTCATGTCAGTGTTTGCGACTGTGTGTCAGTCCGTGTACCTGGCTTATTTTCTGTGAAATGTGTGTGTCTGTGTGTGTCTGTGTGTGTGTGTGTGTGTGTGTGTGTGTGTGGGCCTCAGTGTGCAAGCCTGTTTATGTTTTCTCCCAGGACAAAGCTTGACTAGGGACAAGGAGAAGGTTAAAGCAGAGAGGAATGCAGATAGCATATGAGTATGTAGTATAACCTGCACCCCGCATTCACCTACACACAATAACAGCCAGGGTAAGGGGTTATAATGGTGAGTGCCCTGCTCCTTTGTGTGTACTCTCTTTCACTGACCCCATAAGAACCAATATGACTCTCATTACTTAGACACACACGCACACACACACATACCCACGCACACACATATTCAGACTCTCATTACAAGCCATCTCAAGGAGGACGAGGCACACAGGAGAAAAGGGGCACTGTAAATGCATTCTCAATCTCTTAACTTTCTCACCTTTCTGCATTACATCTTCGCGGTGATGAGAGGGAGGTAGTGAGGAAGAAGGGGAGGAACTTAAACTGAATAAAATAACATGAGGACAGCAGGGGTGAGAGAAGGGATGGACCTGAAAAGGGTGTTGAAGCCAGACCCAGAGGCAAACAAAGCAGAACATGGTAGGCAGAGAAAACAGGTAAAAGGAAGAACGAACAAGAGGACCCTGGATTAAGAATAGCAGACCCCCGCTGTGACACTGTTATGGCGTGTGCTTGTATTTTATCCTGGTGTACATGCAGATACTATATTGATTTGGGCTGTGAGGGGTAGGTGATGGCAGAGGGGTATTAAATAAAAGAAAAGGGGGGGAAAGAAAGAATGAGAAAAATCAATTGTATCTGCTTTAATGGCAGACAGCCCTCTAAAAAAATAGGAAAGAAAGGAAACGGGGGGGTGAGAAAAAGGGAAGAAATAAAATAGAGTGTGTTGGTCAGCAAGCCAAGCGGGTTCATTTGAGCCAGGCTTTTTATGGTATATCTACTTTCTCTGCAACCTTCCTTCAGTCCACACTCCTTGGCTTTTGTCGCTGGGTGCACTGGTCAGCAAATTCTGCCTCTTTGTCTGCAGAACCTTCACCTTTCCTTCTGTTGTCAATAACTGTATTGCTACCAAGGGTGGGTGGAAAGGCACTGAGCCACACTTGGATGCACAAACATACACACACAGAAAGAAATACACAGCGACACACTACTAGACAAAGACACAGACAGGCACACAAAATGTAAAACACAGCTCACATCAGGCCCAACCCAACCAGGTTGGGACTCAATAAAAAAAATCTGTTTTTCTGTGTCACCAAATTTCAAACGTGTGTTCCTGTGAATTTACAGTGCGAGTCTGTCAACAAGCTGTTTGTGTATGTGTGCGAGTTCAAACCATTGCGTGCCAGGAATCATCCAAGGAAATCTTTTTGTGGGGCCACCATGTGACCCAGCCTATACACCAACAGCAAAAGCCAGACGGCGGCCACTTATCTATCGGCCGCCAACCCCCCCCTGCACGCCCTCTTCACCCCACCCTCCACCCAAACCCCATCAACGACACAGGACCAGGCAAGCGTGAGAGGACGGCTGGCGATAGACACGAAATGTGGCACGAAATGCAGAAACGGAGCCCCTCAAACACACATAGAGTGAAGGATACAGACGTCTCAGCCTTCCAGCCAAGCCTACAGTGTGGTTAACTCATGGCATGCCATTCACGACCAGAAGCAGCTGTTCTTAAGAAAGACGCTATGACTGGATGGAAAAAAAAAAATCATCCCGGTGTCAAAGTAACAGAGAGGAACGATTTCGCTTTCACACAAAATTTTCTAAATAACACCTCTCTTCATTTCTTCAAAAAAAAAAAAAATCCACAGCCTGCATGATTATAAGTGTGTTATAAGTGTTATAAGTGATTATAAGATTTTTTTTATGCTAATCACAAAATGAGCATGTATATTGGTATCAATACTTTCTTTTACCTTTTTGAAAGGACTTATTACTTTATAAGGTATAGTTCTAAAGCAAGTTTTAGACTGATTTTAAAATTAGTTCATCACACAATACTCTCCATCCAGATGGCTAATAAAATAACTGGAAAATTACATCTTTATGTCTGCGGGTGGGTTTGGATAACCTTTAAATTTGCAGTACACGGGTGATCTCTTGCTACTCTGAAACACATCCCCCTGACCTTCCAATTAGAGCTCACTACCCAACGGCGGCAACACAGTAAATCTGCCCAGGCTGCAGGTTTAGACACCAGTATAAAACAGCCTGCTATAAAATCATTACTAGGCTGTAAAACACTAGAAAAATTCACTATTAAAAGACCAGCAGAGACACAGACAAAACAAAGCCAGAAGCAGAGAAATTATTCTGTGTCCAGATATTTGGACATGAAACATTTGCACAACAGAAACAGTGACAGTTATATAAGCAGAGCAGTATGGAGATGTTTTCTGTGTGGGTTTCAAGGATATATAGACGTAATGAAAATGCTAATAATGTAAAGTTATAAAGAAGTCATAATTTAACTGTAGGTGTATCAATACAGTTATATTAGATGTGCAAATAATACCAGATCAATCGTTCATTTGTTATCTTTCTCACATTCTCACACATCACAATAAGCCCAGTGAGCAAATTAACATATGGTGGAGCTGAGCTTTGCTGTGACATTTAATTAAGTGAGTGTTTATGTAAAAAATGCACATAAATAACACATGTTCAGACAAATGTATCAAAAAGACAGCAGCTCACCCTCCACTAGGCATGTGGGTATTTAAAGTAAATGCCATCCGTTGCCATTAGCCGAGGCATTTCCTGATGAGACTCTTCTTGATAGTACACTAATTAGGTCTACAGAATTGTGTGTGGGTGTGGGGGGGGGGGGTCACAGTATAGAAAGAAGAAAACTAGATTTCTTTTACATATGTGATGTACGTAAACACATAAAACAATAGACAGTATGATTACAGTTGAATGTAAATATGCAAAAGCAAACCATTAGTGAAGCGATTAATGCTGAAGAGGGATGATAACACATCTAACTGCTCTACTGCCTAATTAGTGACACCGTAATAAGCCATTATATCATATTAATGACATTACATTAGTGGTGTTGGGGGGCTGGCGATGTTATGAGGGGGGCTGTTTTCAGATAGAGCATGTAAAAGGTCACAGAGAAATAATTTATCAGACACAGTCTAAACTGACTGGAGACAGAAATCTTCAACTCAAATTAAAAGTGAAACTGAAGTGCTTTGTAAGCCGAGTCTTCAAGCAGGTCTCAGGCAGTCCCAGCCCACTGTGGGAGGAGGATTCCCTCAATTAACTTCACAGTGAGACTGAAACGGGTCTAATCCATACCTGCTAGCGAAGGTAGCATTCTAACACAGGCACGCTGAGCCAAGCTGCAAATAAATAAGCGTATGAGTATATGAGTTCAAGGCATACTGGCCTATTCACATCCCCTGACCAAAAACCTATTTTATAAAAGGCCACCTCTGTTGTTTCCAGGCACCACAGCAGCAATGTTGTTTACTTAATATTGAGGATTTCATTACTGAAGTTGCTCTTAATTAAAATTCCTTTTTCATCTGGGATATCTAAAAAAAAAAAAGAAATTCTTCTTTTTCTTCATATAAAAATGAATAGTTGAAGCAAAAAGCATTGTGGTTCTTGCAATTTCTCTTTTAATAAGATAAAGGCAAGTCTCTTAAGAGTTTAAACACTACAAAAGATAAAAACATCCATTCCAAAGGGCTATTTCAAAAACTGTTAAATGCAGCATTTAGCCTGTAGGAAGAAAACAATAAAACAAATCAATTGTAAGCTTGTGAATTATGCCATTTTGTTTTGAAAAGGAGTATCTAAATTCGAAACAACTGTGTAAGTCTGAGAGTAACAGCCGTTCTATCACTTATCGATCCACATTTATTACTTTTAAATGTGGGTAATTGGGAAGAGTTTGGTGCAATCTCTGTCTGCATCTTTATAGAACGGCTCCAGTAGGTGTATGGACCTTAAGTGCACTCGTAAATTGGTTTTATGAGTTTCTGAGACATATCGCTGTTAATGTTTCCACTCGACGGCTTTATGGTCACAGTGTAGCGACTCCAGTGAAAGATGCTTTCTAATATATTACAAGAGTGATGTTGATAAAAGAAATATATAACTTGAACGGTGCGGTGTATTTTAAATTATAACATCATATTTGGTAATACAACTTGATATGTGTTATTAGTTTTAAAACATCAAAGAAACAAAGAAAAAGAAATACCCTTCTCTCACTTACAAATAATAAGCCGCTCATTGACTGATTGATCATTGTGACTTCGTATGGACAATTATTGTAATTTAGGAAGAAGAAAAAAAATGAAGAAACCGTGTACATCATTTATTTTTCTTGTGATTAGAGTGGAAATGTTCAATTCAAACGACCAGCAAGTGATATTGCTGTGATACTACTGTGTATGTGTCCCTGTGTTTTTGTGTGAACGTGTGGATAAGCATTAGTTCACCCTGTGTACAACTCCCGGCATTATTCTCCAGATGTTCTCTTTCACAGCTCCGTAAAGGACTACCGGCATTCAGCCGCCTTTCTATCCGCCTTCCATCATCTCCATTCCTCCTACTCACACCATCCGATCCCTCCATCAAAGCAGGCCACTTTGCCAAACATGATCCCTGCCTGTTGTGTGTTGGTTTGGTTTCGAGAAGCGGATTAAACAGTTCCCACCAACTCTCTGATGTGGACCTTATCTCAGGTTTCTCTTGACACTGGCGGTGCTGTGGTGTTATTAGAAGCTAAAAGGCTTTGTTATGGAACACAAAAGGCAGAGCTAGGCAGCAGTTAGTAAGGCTTTGTTAAGGGTCAGAGAGGTGTTAAATAGACTACACCTGAGGCTGTGTTAACACCTTCACCTGAAACATTCATACTTCAATGGCAGGATGTTCCATTCAGTGGGTGAACTGGCAAAGAAAACTGGGCGAGACTTGTGAAGAGGTTATAAAAATGTACCAACCAATATCAAAAGGCATGTAGAAATAAACTGTTTAAAAAAAAACAGAGGAGGACGAAGGTTGACGATTCTTTCAAGATCACAAAACAGTGGGGTATTATTGTCTTGAAACATTTTCACTCTAATTCTCAATTGATAGCCTCCCGTTACTGTTGTTGGACTGGAGCCAATCACTGCTCTTCTCTGGAGGTTGCTGTTTATTGATTGTGCCACATGGTTGTAATGTGAAGTCAGTGCTCCCCTTACCTTCCTGAAGCAGCAAGTAGTGGAAAAACTTACTGAATTAAGTCCCAACATACACTAAAGCTCAAGTTTACAGTCCAGATAACAGAACAGGTCTATAGCAGTTCCGAATATTACAAACAAAAAAATGTTCAAACTGCAAAATTAAACCTTTTCATTTAGCGATCAAGTTTAATTCACCTTTAAAATATATTTGCCCACAGCAAAGTCCCAGAGTAACTTTGGGGGAGAAACAGACCACATTCTGGGCCGGCTCAGCGTCAGGCCTTGTTACTCTGGATCCCCATCTCGTCTCCCTCCCACCTCCTTTCATCCCCCTCTTATCCCCCTCTTATCCCCCTCTCCTCTCTCCAGCCAGACTAGTCTGGCTGGCCTACACACGCGATCCTCACGCTAGCTGGGCCTAAGCCCCGTAAAGGCTAACACAAGCTCTGTGTAAAAACTCCTATAGGGGCCCACCTCCAACCCTCTATCCCACTCACTACCCCACCAATCCCCCCTCTCCCCTTCTTGTGCTGCCTGACTACACTTTCGCTTCGCATTACTTCTGCTATTCTAACTTTTCCACTTCTGAGCACTATCAATTATGCACTAGAATAACAGTGGGGCCAGGCTTGGCAGCAGGACATAAAGGCCGATTATGAGTGTGAATAATTCAGCCATCTTCGTGCCATGTTCCTCTTAACAGTGATACAGGCAGGAAGGCTTTGCTGCTAATGTACAACAGCAGACGCAATCAGACCTGGCCTTAATATGAGGACAGCTCTCTATGTCCCAGGGAAAGGAGAAGATGGAGAGCTGAGGACATAAAAAGTGTGGCTTTACTGCATTATTAAAGTAGCTGTGAACCTGATGTCACTCACAGATTGACAAGTCTGACACATCACGTACCTGGCAACTGACACCTTTCAGTCCGTCAATCTGTTAACAAGAGAACCCAGTAAATCCAGGGCCACTCTTGAAACAATTTGATTGATGTAACTGTATTTTTAAGTTCTGAAAAAGAAGAAAGTTGCAAAAAAAATGTTTTTTTTTTAAATAAGGACCAAGGAGAACAGTTGTACAGTCTGACCAGCCATCATGAATATTTTGGATTAAAGACACAAAAAACAGACAAGAAGACAACCTTCCGTCACCTTCATGCTGAAAACATGTCTACCTGGACTTCATTTTTCATGAATAGCGTGCAAGATTTGCAAGTGCGACTCTTCTTAGAGATCACAAACAGTAATGAATATTTCATCACTCCACCCAAAGCCAAGCAGGCGGTCCGATCCAGTACAAGAAATACAATGCATCTCTTTTCGCACTGGCTAATAACCCACTTCATCTTTGTTTCTCATAAAAAAATTATTTCACAGAAATACGTGCAAATTGTCAAATATTTTTCAAGAAAAGTATAATATACATAAGGTGAGTTTGTCTGCAGAAAGAAATATTTCCCCCATTTTGTTTTAGTCAAAAATGAATCCGAAATGTTTTTTGCAATTTTAATTACAAAGGATTTCCTATTGTGAAATGCTCATAGGGACATAGTAAAATATACAGTACATATTAACTCTTGTGCAAATATCTGTCTTGACTTCTTACCTTATAAATATTAAAAGGAATTTCAACTACAAAACAGCCAAACCCTATTTCAGTTACAGAATAAATGAGCCCCCCGCAATCCCACTTATTTGTGCTTCCGTTTGCCATACACAGCCTAATCCTGGCTGGAATGTCTCTGGCCGCGGAGTCCTACGGCCCTGAGGAACTCAACAGCAGGTGAAACTGAACTCTCTGAGGACTTGTCCAGCCTCGCAGCTACTCCAGTAGTTTCACTGCATAGTTTAACCAGAGCCTCCGTTACACAGGAGCCAAAATGTGCAGGAAAACTGCATTTGCGGCATCCATGTTTATGTTTACAGGGGGGGAAAAAACAGACAATTAAAACAATCATAAACTTTTCCAGTGTTCCTTTGAAGAAAAAAAAAATGCCTTCATTGTTTGTCTTAATTGTTCCCATCCTATCTGACCCCTGACATGTCCACCTGGTGAGGTATGGGAAGATTATAGTTTATTTAATTTACCTAAAAAGGTTATCATCACTGAGCAGCTTTAATAACTTTTGTCTAATTAATGCAGTATTTAAATTCCTAAAATTCTGCAGCCTCGTGCAAAATCACAAACCCCTTTAGGTACGATTGCCAGCTTTGCCTCTTTGTGTCTGGCTTGTGCCGCATCTTATTTTTTTGTTCTTGCTGCAATGTTTTACTGCGCGCGCACACACTCGCACACACACATGCTGTAGCTGTCTGTCTTGAATTTGCATTCTTGATTTTGTGTTCTTAAGTAGAAACAGAGAGAGGTTTATATCAGTGCGTGTTTGAAAATCAAAAATAAAGAAAGACGTGAAAACAGGGTGGAAATATGTAGAAGTATGAAGTATGCAGGGCAACGTCTGACAAGTGCAACAGCAACAATTCTGAGCCTAATGCTGACAGTGGGCACGCCGGGTCAACACAGCGGGACCCTGAGAGCCAAGGACAAGGCCAGTCCAGTTAGAGATCTCATAATCCCAGAGACGGGAAAGAAGAGGGGAGGAGGGCATGCGAGAGGAAGAGAAGACAATATCCCATAAAGAGCAAAAGAGTGGGAGATGACTGACTGGCCTATATTCCTGGGATACATAGAGGGATAAAGAGCATGGACATGATTTGGGTAGGGGGATTAGGACCAAGAGGGGAATTACTGAGGAAAAGACCTGATTTTGGTCAAATGCACAGATACACAGAAGCTTTTGAACCCACTGAAGAGGCCACAGCCAAACCATCACCCCATTTTATCTTCACCTTACCATTTACAAAACAAGGTGATGAATGTCTCTTGAGAAAATCCTACATTAGTGATGTTTTGGCCTTCAAAGCTCAACAGTAGGATTATGGACATTAAAAAACTTTTGTGTGCATGACCGTCCCGAGGAAAAACACACACTTCTAAGAATGTAGCCATAGGCCGCACTCATCACCTCTGTTTATCCGAAGGGCTTAGGCCACTTTGGGGACTCCCCTTAAGTCTCACTTATCTCATTAGACCCTTAAAACTGATTAATATGAATGCCAACAGAGGCCAGCTCAAGGCATTCTTAAGAAAGGAGGGAAGGAGGAAAAGAGAAGAGAAGGATGGGAGGGGGTTAGAGGAAGGGGTTTTTTTGTGTCTCCGGACAATGAGCTGATGGCTTTTTAAGCCTCTCAGTGGCTCTGGGTTAATACCCAGGACTGCAGTCATGGGATAGGCCGCAGTTCAAAGGCTGCTGCACTCCAAGGCCCGCTGCTCGCTGATTTAGAGGGAGAAAATAAACAAGCTGAATAAATACCACATCTCCTGCAACTTGAACCTCACTAAAGAAATAATGAACTGCCCTTCCAAACCAGAGCGATGTGTGTGCATGTGTGTGTCTGCATCTGTTTGTCAGTCTATGTTCTTTAGGGTGTCATATTTGGTTATGTGGGATAATGTTCGGAGTAAGCCAGACCAGTCAAAGCCGGGCTCAGATGAGAGGAGAGGGTGAAGATGGGATTTATCACACATTCCGGGGATCAATCGTTTTCCCTTCAGGGTGAAAAATACACTCAGTACAGTTTCACACAGGAATACAACCACTGCACATAAACAAAGACGGACTACACACACATACACACAATGCAACTTCACAAAATGGGAGAAGTATCAAGCGGTTCTCAGAGGACCAGGCTCAGAGAATTGGGTCAAGAATAGTGCTGTGCTCTGCTATAGTAAAGGGTGTGTGTTTCTGCTGCTTCATTAAAGCAGACTTCGAATCAGAGGTCAACTCAGGATAACCATGCTTTCACACATTTAAACAGATAACTACACACGTGTACACGCGAAAGATGCCAGCGAACATGCGGACATGCTCACATGTAAGCCCACAAGCGTAGTCCCAGTAAACACAGAACACACTCAACATCAAACACAGCATAGATCCAATTGAGGATGTCAGTTTCACTTCTGTGGAGATATCAGATCTTGAGTCATTTTTGAAATTATTTAATATCTGTTTGATTCCAGAGCTCAGATCACACAGGCATCTGTTGCCTAATACAAGGCTTGGAGCCAGGAGAGTACATCTGAAAAGATGCTTTTCATGCCTATGTCCTTGTTGAAGTTTAGTTTATGATCCTTTTTTATATACAGTATGATACGTGTAAAAAACTAATTTAATTTGTTTTTGTTTTTTTTGTTTGAAATCCCACTTAGCTGCACAGTGGGATTTTAAACACACAGCTTTCAAACCGATCCTACAAATTAAAAAACTATATTTTAAAGCAAGATATTTATTGATATAATTACAGTTGTGTATAATGATCAACCTTGTTCACTAACAGGAAAACTACACATTTTTTAAGACCTTTATTAGCAGATAAGGTGCAATTTGGAATTAGAACCCCCCCATAAAGTCATTACATTACACAAACCCAGAATGTGGTACATGCATTTAATGAAAAGATGCACTTTCAAGGGCAGAGTTAGCAATGTGTCACAGTAGTTAAGACCAAGATGCAACTTAGTACCACAGCACCAACCCCCGAGTAAACACAGCCCTGTGTGTGGGAGTCTTTAGTGTCAGAGGAAACAAAGCAGGGGTCTAAACCTGAGCAGGCTTAATCCTGTCTCTGTAGAAAATAGCCCCAGTGTCACTAAACCCGCACCGCAAAGACGACACCTCCTCAGGGTAAGGACCCACAGTTTGTCCCCTGGAGAACCACCACCAACCAACCAACCACCGTCACCACCGGGGAGACAGACTGACAGCAAACCGCATGCATCTTTAAACCCTGGCAAGGACAGACAAGGAGGAGCGGGGGCTGATGAGCTGGATGGTGTGGAGGGAAGCAGATGAGGGAGGATGGATAAGGCTGGTTTGAAAGGAGGGAAACTGCCACCTCTTCTTTTCCACACACTGTGTCACCCCTGACTACTACATGCCTCTCCCCTCGTGTCTGGCACTTGCATTATACTCCTCCTCTCCTCCCTTTTTCTGTCCAAAAGCATACTACAACTTCAGCTGTGCAGTCTCCCTTTTCCTTCACCATTCACGCCATCCTCCCTCACTCCTCTCCTTCACCTTCCCTTTTTTTTTCCCTCCCTCCGATTAAAGCGCATGCATTATTTTCAGCCCTGGCTATGTAGAGTGGACAGAGAGAGCAGAACAATGGCCGCCTTTCAGCCTCACGGCCCACCATTGGGGGGGGGGGGGCGGCACTGGCTGCTAGTATTTTTCTCTACTGTCAATTCAAACAGGCTAATGTGGCTAGCTTATTATTGGCACGTCTGGCCACAACGGTAGACTGAACAAAGTGAAAGCGACACAGTTTGATTGTTTGTTTATTTCTATTTATGTTCAGCGGAAAATTGTCACAGCAGAGGGTGCTTAACAAAGAGGTGTTCATATTAAAAACAGGGCCAATGAATCGATTAAGTCATTTACCCAAACTACTGCAACTTTGCATGGCTGTGCCAACACAGACAAAGAAACAGCAAATGAAATGAAGACAAATGCTGCGCAAGACGTCCAAGGATACTAATTACATGCAGGTGAGGAGCTGGTAACACAACGTCTAGGTAAAAAGAGCACTTTATGATGTCAAAATTTTTTATTTGAGGATATAAAATTTTTGGGAATAAACCAAGTAGATTGTGTCAATTCCAACAGGGGAGCAGACCACACAATTGTACAGTCCGCCTGTGTGTTTCTCAGTCCGTCTGTGAAGACGAATGACCACATGAGTCATTTACAACTGGCTACAACTCGTCAATTAGGTCTTTATTCACAAGCTGGAGATGTGTTCTCTTCTGGGATCTATTCTCCACACTGCTGCCCAGCTAGAAAAACATCCAGTCACTCCCCCGCAGCCCCCCAAGTTAAATAAGGAAAACGGCAGCGTAAGGTCCGAAGCCAGCCTACCATGAAAGGAATTATCTGTGGAAAATGTGTCTGGCAAAAACCAAATAGCCTCAATCGTTCCTGTCACATTTTCCAGCTGAATAGTGGATGGTGACAGAAAGAGAAAAAAAATTTTTGAAAACCCATCAGTCGTTTTGGCTTTTACATGCGGGTCTAGTTCCTGTAAATAATGTGACTTTGACAGTAAATGAGTTTAATGAGGTCAAATCACCCAAAACAGAAGAGCTAGGTTAAATCAAGCAACGGCATGCAGTTTTGTCTTAAACTGTACACTTGAAATTCTGTAGGCCGAGAGCAGAGGGCACAAGAGGCTATCAGACCTCTCTCAGTAGCGCCCCTTTCTGGTCAGGGGTGATAGATCAACCATGCGTTACTACAGTAACAGCTGCTTCAAAGCCTCCATCTTACAGAGGGGAGAAAAGGAGCTGAAGAAGGATATGGTAGCGCCATTTTCAGCCATGAACCACACTGCCAGGAAAAACCAGCACCTATACTACACAATAGCAAGAATTCACGGACCGCTGTTTAAGGCCTTCTTAGACCTGTAGTACCTCTGTATTCCTGTTAATCACTTCTCCTGGAGTCTTAAAATGAAAAGAAAAAAAAAACTTTTTCTGTGGTGGAAGTTTTTTTTCCCCCTTTTTACTACATTCATATTAACAGAGATCTACAAATATACTCAGGTGTTTGTGGTAAAAAATACAACTTGGACTGGATCTGTTCCCACAGAAGCTCAGGGGTGGCTCAAAGTAACTTAGGAAAAATAAAGAAACAGCTGGGGGAAAAGATACTTCCCATAACTTTGAGATTTTTAGTGAAACTGAGACAGTGAGAGCAGGGAAAGAGAGAAAAATTAGCCTCTGAATAAACAAACATAAGCATCTAGACTGGCAACCAAAAAGCAAAAAAGGAAAACATTTTTATTGTTGTCATGGTAGAATGTAAGTCTCGCACAGAGCTATGCACATGTGGACGTTGCATAAGCTGGTTAATACTTTATTGTTTCCAAGTAAAGCTATATGGAACGTTCCTCTGAAAGCCACGGGTGGAATAACGGCTAAAAGAAAGATCGCTTCGCTGATAGCAGTGTTTCAGCACTCCATCTGACCTTGGAGTGATTACTCTGAAAACAAAAACCTGGACATTAAAATCTTCGCCAGGCAGGGGACGGAAACATGTGCAACTCAAATGAAGCCGCCATTCAATATCATCCATTTCTATCAGAATAATAAGATATCCAATCCGCTCCATGGTGGATAACATGTAAACTAACTGCAGTATTTTTAAGGCAGATGGAAACCCACGTAACACCACTTTGAACCTTGGTCCGATGAAGTAATAACTATCTAATCATGAACAAACAGGTTTTCAGTGTTGCATTTAGGCAAATAAAGCACCAGAATAAAAGGTCAAGAAGCAGAATATCAAACTGGAAGTAAAAAAATATTTTTTAATTATTAAACCCTTTATGAACATATAAAACCAGCATTTTTACTCGTCGTGTTACAGAACAAAAATGAAATAATGTATATATAAATACATCAAGAAATAATTCATTTAATTTAAAAGAAATAATTCATTTAAATCTAATCATACATACAATTATAATAAAAGAAATGTGTAATGTTGTCAATGTGCGCAGACTGTACGGCCAGACCACCAGGCACCCCAGCAACAGGGCTGCTTCTGTCCGAGACATAGCACCTCCACAAGGGTCACGGCCAAGAGTCCTCCCCCTCTCCCATCGTACGCTGAAGAACAGCTGCTCTGCCAAGCACATTGACTAAGCACTGACTACTGCCTGCTGGGCTCATTTTCTAGTTAATAGAAAAAAATCTAATTTAAATGGAAAGTGCATTTACAGGTCTAGTGAGAAAACACAGAGTGCCATTTAATCCTAATAAAAATACTACTCGGTTTCATCCCACAACACCATTATTACAGTTTGCTGCTTTTCCGTCAGGTCCTGCGTTTATTTTTCTGTATCCTCTGTCTCGCTCTCTCTCTCTCTTTGTGTCCCACACACACTCGCTCCCTGCAGCTTGGTTGGTGCTCCCGCCTGCCAATGCCACAGGCATAAAAGAATGACAGAGCAAGGGGTCATTAACGAGAACTAATCAGCCCTCAGACAGAGATGGAGGGAGAGAACGAGAGCCAGAGCAGTGGAGAGAGTAAAACACGGCTCCGAGCGAGTGAGTATAAAAATGATAAGGAGGAATGAAAAGACTACCATGGGGTCAAAAACTACTTTAGCAATCAAAGGCAATATAAACTTGTTGTTTTTTAAATGATGGGTTTTCACTGTCTTGGGTATAAATAAAATTAAGTATTCCATTACGTTCAACCTCTTGTGTTACCTTTTGCATACATGCAATCACAGACAAGTTGTTAATTCATATAGAGGAGAAGAAACAACCCCTATATGGCCAATTGTTACTTTGCATGTGCATGCAAACCCACACAAGCACGTTGAAATGGAAAAATAATACGCAGGCAAAAAAAAAAAACTTTTTATGCACCGAAGGAGAGTTGTCTTTGAGAGAGCCACAACTACTGTATCCATCCTTGCAATGTAAGAATAAGAACCTAAAAACTACATGAGGTAGCACGTACAAAAATGCTCTCCGGGCTGTTTGTCGAGATACAAATTATGCAGCAAAATACAAATCACCTTGAGCAATTTGCATGACCACAACCGCATCAAACTGTTTATGTTAATAACACCCTCCACTTCAAGGAGAGTTCTAGTTACTAGTTTGTCATTCATGGGCCAACTTTCTGCTTCGTTATTCCTCGCCGTATGTGTATGACCTCTCCCTGCGCTCCTCTCAGAGTGTGCCTGACCTCTGCGCGTCTTTCTCCACCATCAACCGTGGAGGGACTCCCGAAATATCTAATTGTATTCATTCATTTTCTGTGCCCGGCAAGGAGAGACAGAGAGACAGAGAGAGAGAGAGTCGGGGAGGAAGGGAGGGAGGGAGCAGGAGAGAACGAGGGGCAGAGCGCCGGGAGGCAACACGGGAGAAAGACGTGGAGATATGGGGAAGAAGGAAGGACGGACGGAGGGGAAAGAAGCCAAGGGTCTTCTCTTCGGCATTACAGCTGAGACATCATTAGAGCCCTTGTCTCTCCCTTCATTAAAATAAATACTTACAAGTCAAGACAGTCCGCCACATGGCACAGGACAGAATCCACCAAGAGAAATGTATTTTCAAAAGTGTTTTCGCAACTAAAGGAACTCTCTGAGGACATTTTCTACATTTATTACACTTCTCTGAACTGACCCCCATAATAACTCAAGTGGTTGATGTCCAATATGGCGAAGTCTTAAATTACGGTACGATAAGACAATCTGAGAGAAAAATCTCAACTCTGACGTGGAATTTTCAGAACAAAAAAAGAAAAGAGTAAGAGTAAATGTGGTATAAAAAAAAGAGAGATAGATAAATAGAAACCCAACGTTCTTCAAACTAATAAAGTGGTTAGCACATTTCTGGTCTCACGCTGGAGTTGTGAGACACAACGGTGGACTGAAGCCAACAAAACAGCAAGGAAATCCCCTCAGCCCCTGCCCCAGTCACGAACAACTCAAAAACGCAACAGAAACAACTGTAGAACTAGTCAATGAATTAAAAAAAAAATCACAATAATCAATCAATTATTCTGCTTTTAACCACTAGAAAACAAAAATAAAATATTAGACATTTCAACACAAAAAAAGACAACTAAATTCTTTTCTTAAACGCAGAAAAATCTGAGTATCGCTGTTAAATTTTAAATGTGGCTACACTTGTATTTTGTCCACCAGTGACTTGAATGGCAGAATAATCAACCCACTGAGTTTTATAAACCTTTTTGCTAGGAACAGTGTTGTTTACTTTACATTTTCTTGAAATTCATGCAACCTGAGGTGCAAAACTGATTGTGCAGTTTCCTTTTTTTTAAATGTGAAATTTATTGCCAATAGCACAAATGCTGAGGCATAGTCGTGTCAAAGTTTGGAAATAAAACTGTTTAGTTACTTTTTCCCCCTATGTGGACGATTTCATTTCTTCCTGTGCATTTTAGGTGCTTAAGTTAGTAAGCAGAGCATAACGTATTGCATACACTGATGTGAAACATCCAACTTGGGCACAATAAATTAAAAGCAAAATGAATTCTGTGACAAAACCAACCTAAAACTAAATCTTTACTGTGATGGATTATCTAGCTAAGGCAATTTTCAAGTCTGTGGAAGCTGCAGTTTCAGATGGTACAAAATGGACGGCGAGAAATTGTCTTTTTTCAAGAGGTAGTAAAATAAGCTCTGAACTGTTCACACACCAGATCACACACCACACAACAGATATAATGCCAGAGATAACCTAGATGAAAAAAGTGGAATCATCGTTTTTAAATCGCCTCATAACAGTATTTATGGTAAGCGAGTATTAAGTTAATTTCGTGCGATCATAAATGAACATGTGACTTTTTGTCAAACGTGCTCGTGTGGGGGATTCACACTGTACATTCTTGGAGTCGCCGTACTTTCGGTGTGACTGGGAAGCCTCGGAACAAAGGCAGACACAAGCAAATTATGCTACAGTGCCAAACCAGCTCTCTACAGTAATGCATGAAGAAAGGGACTCAATATTTATTAACTGAGTCATCAATAAGGCAAGTTTGCCATCTCTCCTTCTGTCTGACTCCTCTGTTATGTTACCTTTCTGGCTTCTTGCCTCAGCCCTGCAGGGGTGAGAGTCAAACAAACTCTATTTAGTGTAAGTAGAACAGAGTGACTGGTGTTAGCAGCATTACAGCCTCTGTGAAAACCTGTTTCCTTTCCTCGGGCAAGACAGAGCTTCATAAACAGATGAGGCTCAGGAAGTTATCTATTTCTCTTATTTCCCTGAATACCAAAGGCAGTAAAAGGCACAAGATTCACAGAGCTTAGTGAATCAAAAACTTATTTTCTCTCTCTTCCAGTGTTCATGTTTTAGACCCAAGATTAACAGCAGATTTACTCGAACGCCCCTTTTTTGTAACCGATTTTTTACTTCACTGAAACTGAGAAAACTTGTCAGCACATCTGGAAGATATCAAGTTAACTGAGCAGCCAGTCAAGTCAAAACTTTTCTGTTGGAAAAAAAAAATGTCCCAACTAATGAAAGCATGTCTATCATTAGAAGAAATCGAGATTCGACTCAAAATTGTGTTCGCTTCCATTGAAGAGAGCGGTCCATAAATAAACATCCCGGTTAAGTCGCAGTAGAGACTTAGACCACAACAGTCATGGTCTACGGTATATCAGGCTGAGAATCTGCGCACCGCGCTAGACTTGCCCCGACTTCAGGAGACTGCATACAGTCAGGCCTCCGTTTGTACCCCTGACCACTAATTGCTTCAAGCAATAAATCTTGTTTTCCTAAACTTCAAACTGAATATAAATAGTTGTGCAACAAATTTAGCATGTACTATTAATGGCTTTGTGCACACTTGGAGGCTAAGCTGAGGATTTTATTTAACAAATACCAAGTGCTGTTGGCAGTTGAGTGAAAGATCTTTGTAAACTTCACCAGCAGAGTTTAGACTTAATAAGCCCAGGACAAGGCTGTACAGTCTAACTCCATAATGGACTTTTATTGAGAAATGCTGTCTCAACAAACATGTACACTGTACGCTGAGGAGGGCTAGAGACTGTTCAAGCAGAGAGGGGTTTCACTCAAGGTTTGTAGCCTGTCAGAAAAACTTTCTATTTAACTTTGACAAAGTTGTAGCCCACAAAACGAGCACCACATAAAACTCTCCGTTCACTACAGATTTTTTGCTTAGTCTTCTTATGCTACTTGAAAAAGAAAAAACATTCTACAACACGAGTAATTATGTATGTAAACTACTGGTGAAATGTTAACCTTTTTTACTGGTAGACCTGTTTGTTTTTTATTTACTGTTTGAGGTTTTTAATTCGAGCCATTATGTCTGGACATGCCTTATGATGTGTCCAATTATGAACGAGCAACCATACTCACAAAAACAGTATCCAAATAGTATGGAAAAATACTCTGGTAAAATAAGTTTTCTTTAAAAAAAAAAAAAAAAAAAAGATGCATGCTTCTTCCCAAAGTAAAAGTTTTGAATGTACAGCTTTATGGCTTCCATAGAGTACACCCATGACTACACTTAGTGGACTGAAACCCTTTCACAGTTTTCTCCACTCGAACGACACAGGGTTTCTGTCCCACAATTTATTGGTTTTCTGATTTTCTTTAGGTGTAATTGAGCAAAGAAATCTATGGTTTGTCTTCTAAAAGCCTGGAAATCATTTAGAACTTAATTGCATTTTCTTCACTGTAGTGTGCATTGAACCGTTAGGGATCCAAAAACTACATTTAAATGCTGCAGAAAAAAATATGTATATAAACTAATAATCGCTGTATATCGGCTGGTGGACTGTTGCATTTGAAATAAAGAAATATTTCTCTACATAAATAAGGGACTCAAGAGCTACTTAAATGATTCATATTTAATAGAGGGGGGGAAAAAAACTTGAGCTCTATTGAGCATTGATACCCAACCAACAAACTAACATAAAAAAAAATGGGTTTAATAATCCACTTACAGTGTATCTGCTTTACTCAAAAGTGAGTTTGTCATTTTATAGAGTTTGTCTGTCATGGTGACTGTATAATATCCATAAAGCACTCTTCTCCTTTTAGATGTGCTGAGCCCGCTGTATGTCCACGAACTGCATTTTAGATACTGTAGGAAATTTTGTTAAGGTGTCGTTTAATAATCATTTTCTGAAGACACATAAGGAAAAACACCCAAATCTCTGAAGAACATACAGTAGCTGTTAGAGACGCTTGGCCTGTATGTGTGCAAAGAACTTATTTTTCCAATGACCGTACGCAGTCTGAAGTGAGTGAATAACCGGCCCACCTCAGCAGGTAAAGGGACTTGGACGGATCTGTGCTTACGTGAACCTGTGTGGTGTTTAACCTAGTTTAAGCTATTTAGATACTGCTGTTAATGGGTCCAGTGGGGTCATGTAAATACCCAGCCCGCCACTCCGCCGGACGGAGAAACAACACAAGATAAAGCTCCAGGTTTTACAGCCTTGACAGCTCTATCCCTGTAACTAAACCCGAATGGTTTACGTTCAAACCGTGAATTTCCTTGTCGGTATTGATAGTATAGCTATCCACCACGGGATGATAAAGGTTTATGCCCAGGCCTTATTACGCACGATTTTAAACTATAGTTTCCTCGGTGGGTGCGCTGTTTATGGGCAGCCACGCAATGAAAATACTACAGAGTAATCTTTTACACTCGTGTTCCTATTCACAGCTTAAGCCTATACCTACTGTTACTGGCATTTTGCCCTTGCTGCGGAGAATAAACACCGATTTGGCCCAGCAAAACCTGCGAACCCCGCGGTTCACGCAGTTGCGAGGAGACGAAACCTTGGCGAGCCTCCGCAGTAAACCTGCCCGGTGTAAGGCCACTTACTTGGCGTTGGTCCGGTTCCAGAAGACGGCGTAGCGGTCGGCCACCACTTTGGAGCTGGGCTCCTGGCTAAATACACACATCCACAGCACCAGGCAAACGAAGAGGACCATTTCCACTTGCAGCATCACTACAGTAAAACTTCGGCACGTATTCCTCTTCAGTGTCGGTCAGTCAGTCGAGTTGTACGGGCTCTTCAAGCGGGGCAGGTGATGAGTCTCATTCACATGTGGACGTGTTTTGTTTTTTGTTTTTTTTTTCCGGCGCAGTTTGTGAATGTCAAACAAATACAAATACCCAAAGCATATAAAGCACGACGGGAAACGCGAAATACTGACAATTCAAGGGACACTTGGGGTGACACTTGTTCAGATTTACGGAAAACGTAAAGTTACAAAACCAACACGTCAGTGTGTTTTCTCTCCGCCGCAGGTCGAGAGTCCAGATGAATCGCAGGTTTGTTTCATGCAGAGTGTCAGCTCTGACAAATCCGAGGTGGGCTGACAAAATATTTCTCCCACCAGTGCACAAGCAGTAGGATCAGCACATACAAATGCGGAGTACAACAGGCAGTGTCTTCGGTGCTGTGGTAGCCTGATGTCCCCCTTCTGCACGGAGCTACTGGATGTAGCCTGTGTTAGGGCAAATGACAACTGCTGAATAATTCTTCTTACTCCAAACCCAGAGCGCAGGGTATTAGTCAGTCAAAAATGTGATAAAGAAGCGAGAGAGTCTCAATGTGTCCAATGACGCCGTGCGGCGCACGTCAGATGTCCATGTTCTCCAGGCAACTTTTTAAAGCCATACAGTCAGTCACAAACTGGCAGACGAATAACAGCGTCAGGCGGTATGAACACTCAGATTTTGCTTCCAATGTACAAAAAAAAAAAAAAAAAAAAAAGATTGTTATCCCTGCTGAGCAATTTATTGGAGGTGTCACGGCCGAGGTGGGGAGGAGTCCTTCTCGGTGTTGGAGAGAGGACGGACAGCGTTGTGTTTTCTCATGCGCTTCTCTCCGTTGAGATGCTTGTTTATGTCCACATCCCAGAGTGTCTTCCTCATATATAAGCCATCGTGCGACGCGTACGAAGGAAAGAAATCTTGCGTTCTTCCATGTGCGTGCTGTGTAGTTCCTCTTTCTCCTGTTTAGGTTTAAAACGCCGGGACGCGCAGGAAGGTGAGAGCAAAGGCAGGCAGCTCCAGACGCCGACTGAGAGAGTGGGTTTGGTTACGGCGGAGCGGGGGATAGTCCCATTGGTTTGAAATTATTTGAATGGGCGTCACTCGAACAAAGCCATGCCCCTCCCCCCGCCTAAAACCGAGCTAATTCAATTACGGAGAGGTAAAGCTGGAAGGGGACTGGGGGGGGAAGAGGTGCGCAGGACAGGGACCGCTTTCAGATACTCCACTGTCAGATCTGACTGATAAGTGCGCACGGGCGCTATTTAATTACATGCAAACGGACGCAGCGGACCAAAGAAGCCCATGGACTTGAGTTACTCTCCCTCTCTCAGCTTAATCTAACTTAATTTAAATGTGTCTTTTTCTAATAACAAGTAAAGCAGCCCGAGGTGTTACATAGACGTGGCATTAATTTAAAATGTACTAATAAAAAGGTAACAAAATAAACTAAGAAACGAATAACGAAGGTTTATCGCGAATTAAATATTTTACAGACGTTTTTTTGTTTTGTTTTTTTTGTCCAGCCAGAAATAATACTTGTTCATGTTTTCTATACAATCAATTTTAAAAGAATTTTCCACCAGAAAGGTCACATCTATGCCACAGGTTTTATGAGAACTGAAGGAGGGAGGATGGTGATTCCCCCAAGCTGTCTGTGTAATGGCGTAATGCTGAGAGATGATGGCCATGCAGGCTCCGGGTAGATGTGACAGGGCAGCCTGTTGCGGGGAGCGGATTGGAGGGGTTCAAGACGCAGCTCCAGCGCCCAGACGCCCCGCAGTGGCGAGCGAGCAGGATAGCTGACTCGGCCGGGGACAAATCCAAGTTCGAGTGCGCCTGGGTGAACCGCGTCTGTCGTCGCCTTAAATCAAACGCATACTCACAAGAAGGATTTATGAAACTTCAGAAAATGAGCAGCAGGCCTAAACTCAGGTGGGAAATCGCTAACGAAAATATCTGTAACATGAATTCATACTAATACAAAGCGCAGAATGTCTGCGGTGCTCAATGGAGAATTTAGCGACCCGTGGCTTTTTAAACATTTTCTTTGATGTACTGTAACTTATATCCATTTTAAAACCGTCAACTTGAATATTTCCTGCTCATTTTCTATTTTCTTATTTCTTTCTTTCTTTCTTTCTTCTTTTTTTCTTTGTAGTCCTGTTATTTATTCATACATCTGTCAATTTATTTCTATTATTAAAAAGATCAGGGGTTATATATGACAAAGTAGTGTTTTAAAATAAATTAAAGTCTTTTTCTAAATTGGTTTTCCTTTTTTTTTTGTCCTTTATTGTTATGCAGAGCTAAGAAAAATGTGAAATGTCAGAGGCAAAACTGAGTGCTAACAAGCACAAAGAAGTGGGGGGGATGAAGATAGATCTTAAAATAACAGAACAAATAAACAAAGCAAAAATATTCTAAACTATAATTATAAAAACATCCAACCTCATCATTCTAAACAAGTGAGTATTATTAACTGTTTAGCTCTTCTAGTCACTAAAATGGTTCTGTCATCAAATAAATGTATAAGCTGTTTTTGATTTACCCTATTATTTTAATTTTTCTATTCTTGTAAAATGAATAAAAACGCCTGCCGTGTGTGTGCAACAGGTGCTGTTTGCCTCCAAGGATACGGAAGCAGAGAGTAAAGACAAGACAGAGAGAGGGAGGGAGGAAGGGGTGAGAGGGCAGCTAATATTTTAAGATAATCCTCTTGACCCCTTCCCTCAGACTGGTGTAAACTCAGGGCCATTCACTCACAGCTATCACCGCACATAAACACTCAGAAGGTCACACGGGCTGCAATCACACACGCACTGTACCATGCAAACTTAGCAAAGTTTTACCACATACGCGCACCGTCGCATTTTCTCAAGCATTTTTGTGACACACACACAAAAACTCGTACGCG
>JAPQRN010000027.1:25819477-25834521 GCA_037367275.1 Coranthus polyacanthus | reverse complement strand
TGCATATTTTTTAAGTGTCTTAATGTGCATATGTGGTGAAGGGTGTATGCTGGTATTAATACCCTTTGATGGCTTGCTCTGATTGCAATCTCCCTAGTTTGCTTGGATTGGCACCAAAAGTGGCACAGGCAGACACCAGGCGAGCAGCAAAGCCCCTGCCACAGACTAAATACCCGGCTAAAATGCCTATATCCAGTGTCTTTCTGTCTTACCCACAACACACTTGTAGGTTTCCTGTTTGGCTTAAAGTGTGTACTTTTTGATTGAGTTCAAACCACTCTCCATGCTGTCTTGCTATCTAGACATTTTTTTCTGTTTAAAGGAACACATCCTGTTCCAACGTTTTGCGACTGTTTGCACAACTTGAGACCTTGCGGACAGAATAGACTGTCAGGGCTCCCGGTGCCATATCTCTGCTGTGGCAGCATACTGATGATGTCATAAACCTGCTCCAGCCCCACTAGATCATGGCTGACATTTTCACAGCTGACGGGACTTGGAATGGGTTGAGCACCTCACATCAAGGAAGGGATTCCATTACAGCTCTTGTACCTCATAACTCACACACACGCATTGTCTACGGGCTATTCACAAAAGGTAGACTTAAGCTAGAGGACACCTGCCCAGTGGACGCCCATTGTGCATGTCTGAGGAGATGTGTATCATTTCCAATGAGGACACTTGGGGTTTTCAGGGTCGAGGAGTGTGTGCTCAGTTGGTCTCCGTGGTGATAATCGCTAGGCGCGGCCCCTGATTTATAGTCCCATCAATGGCCACGAAAACCATCAGAGGAGCGATGCAGATGAGCAGAGAAGTAACGAGATGAAAAATGACAAGAGCAACGGAGAAGTGAAAGAGAAGGGCCTATGATCAATAGGGGAGAGTGGTGTCCATTTGGGTAATGGACAGAGCATCATAAGTGGACGGGGTCAGAAGCAGTTTCATTATCCACTCCATGCAGATCTCCCTCTTGTGGACGTATGCATCTGTCTGTGTGTAGGTATCAAGTAGATGCTAAAAAATCTGCACGCTAATATGTGTGTTCGTGTGTGTGTCTGGCCGTCATGTACACACAGGTTGTGAGTCAGCTCCATTATCTCGCCCATCAGCTCTTTTTTTCAATCTCGGCCATGTTAAGTGAATTAGAACTGAAAGACAAGAGGCTGATTAGACAGCTAGTGTGAGAAGCTGACACAACTTTAAAGAGAGCATTACCATGGTGTTTATCGAACGTCCACACAAAATAATAACAATAATACACTCAAACTGCATGTCCAATTTAATTACCTTGCTCAAGCTCCTATGTCTCTAGCACAAGCACACAGCTTTCAGATTCTTCCCTTCTCTTCTTTTTCCTCTTTTAATGTCAAACGGAATTTCGGATTTCATCTTCTTTTCTCAGTGCTTTTCATTCCGAAATGAATCCAACTTGTTTTGCTACACAGGATTTTTTCCTTGTATTTTTAAATGCAGGTTAAGTTTCCAAGTTACCTCCTTGAAGTACTCTGCAGCATGCCTTATCTGATCCCACCTTTTGCAGCAATGCTTTGAAGTGGATTTGCATTGTGACTGGTTGCCAGGTGCTCTCTATTTCTCTCACTGTCTTACTCTCCTCCTCTTCATTCTTTCTCCCCTTTGTTCTCTTTTGCATTCTTTCTGATTCTTCCTCCTTGGATCTCTCTGACTCTCCTTACCTTTTTCTCCATCTCCCTATTTGTCTTTCTGTCCTTTTCTTCAAATCCTCTATTCATCAATGCTCCTATTGCCTCCTTTCTTTCCTTTTTTGCCTCTGAGCCGAAAATGGATTCAAATGGATGAGGTCATAAAGAGCTGTCAACACTGTGATCATGTGGCTGCTACTAGTCCTGCTAACAGCTGAGGATGTGCTTCCAGTGGCAACTCTGTGTTTTGTAATCTCAAGGGAATCACAGGCTCAGGAGAAAACAGAGATGAATTTGCTAGACTTACAGAAGGGCCGATAGGCAGGCGTACAAAAAAACTCAGGGGGTCAGACAACTAATACTAGACACTGTAAACATTAGCCTGTAAAGAAAGCATTTTTGTGGCGTTAAATATTTAACCTATTTTGTGTAAAAATCCCCCTTTAGGCTTTATGTTTAGCTGTGTGCGGTCACAGTTTGAGTGGGGTTGTGTACCTTGTCAACACATGCTGAGACATGAGAGAGACCCGGTGAGAAGGTGTTGATTTGAACCCTTGCGCACACACACAGAGTATAAGCACACACAACCTTTTATCTGCTTAGGGATTTCCCTTTTGCCCAAAAGGAATGCAGTTAATCATTTTCAGACACAGATAGGATCTCACTTGTCACATATATGATGATAAAATGTTGATATAGAAGTATAATGTGCTTATACTGTTATGCACGCCTGTCTCCTTGTACTGCAAAATGTCAACTATTGTTTTTGTACAATTAGTGTCAACTTAAAAAAAAAAAAAGAACTAACTGTGAAACCTTTGTTGCACATATAGTGCTAACAAAATGCCTACAAAAACAACCAATTAAGAAAACTTTTTCTTTACAGTATTTGACTCACAAGTTGATGCATAGCAGGGGATCGAACACTCATATGGTGATGTTATGTTTCTTTAACAGCAAGGTTAAACTGGATTTATTCACTGAAACATTGTGTCGACTATTGCAAATTTAAGCACAAATCATGTCATCCTCCCCTGATTGTCAAAAAGACAACTGCACTCTGCATCTCAAATCAGGTGCTCTATTGAATCTCTCAGCTGCTCACTCATCCCTGTGGCCGTTACTTCACATACGCTGCTGTTGTTGTTGATTTGCCGAATGCTTCCTCCACCCGAGCTTCCTCGAGTCCATTCCCTAATGAAACGCTATACTTACCATGACAAGGCTTGTCTTGGGAAGTTATGTAATCCATATGTCAATAATAAGTGTTGTCTTGTCTTACCCTTGGGTGGTGAGTTAAATCTTTAGCATGCTGCTGGATTAATGCAGTCAGTAACCCACAAAGCACAGCCAGTAGCAAGAAACTATAGCTGTACAAACAGTCTCTTTTTAAAATTCTGAATACAAATTGCAACTTGTGTGTATAGACAAAAAAAAAAGAAGTGGGAACTGTTTCACACCTTTCCTTTAGCTCTGCTTTGTTAGTCACGGGTCAATATTTAGTTTAACAAGCAGTAGTGAAAAATCTAACAGTTTGGTGCCAAGTTGTTGGTTTGTTTGCACCTTTGTGTTAGTTGTGTGTGGAGACTGAGTGAGATAGAGCTAGATTGTGAATAGCTTGTAAAACCAGCCTAAGGGTATTTAGACAAACTAGCCTTTGCTAATGGCTTTCACACAACATGTGGCCAGAACGACTCCTAGTAAGATGCTAAAACTCTTAATGTCACCTCCAGGTTCACGAGAGTGCCTTGGGCTACTGGTGTTTACACAGGTTCAGCATAGGCACAATGTGGATGAGGTGAATGTGCTTTTTAATGCCCCAGTCTTCTAAACACTCCTCACACACTCCCAGTCTCTCTGTCTAGATGGTTATAAATGGCTGGGTGTGTGGTGCCTGCAAGCTGTCATTAGGAAGCCATTAGGAGCATGCAGGGGAAGGACAAAACGAAGCGGAAAAGAACAGAAGAGGAAACATGCAACTGAGATCATCTTGGATAAACCCTACTATATCCTGTGCTCTTCCTCCTCCTCCTCGTCCGTTTTCCTTCCACCCTGTGGCAGGCTATAGCCACCATGCCTCCCTCCAACTGCCCCAGGCCCCCAGTACTGCTGTCAGACAGAAAAATATACAGAGAGGAGGGGCTTTACGTGACTGCAGGGGAGGGAAGTGGAGACAGATTAGGATAGAAATCTGGCAGAGCAAAAGGATAGTGATATTGGATAGTGGACAGAAAGAGAGGGAAAACAGGCACTAACAACATGGGAGTGTGGGGGAAATAAAAGGGAGAAAGGGTTAGAAATAAAAGGAGAAATTATATGGAGGCTTTTGATTTCACAACTGCCCCCTTGTGTCACACAATGCAGGAGATGTAAGGAGAAGAAAGGAAAATCAATAGCCTGACTTTCTCTTCTCCTCTTCAAGTTCCCCCTCATCTCTCTGCATCATACGGGAGAAACCCTTCAAGAGCTATCTCTTCCTCTCACGGTCTCTCCTTCTAACTTCATCTCTCTCTTTTTTTTCCAGCGCTCGCTCCTCTGTCTTTCTCTCTGTTTGCCAGAGAGTGAAAGATAAAGTAATAGGAGAATAAAGAGATACAGTGAATCAGAGTAAAATAGAAACAGGAAGACAAGAGGGAGAAGGAGAGAGAGGAGTAAATAAAAGCTTGTGAATAGCTGCTTGGAGCGTGGACACATGGTCTCCTAGCAACCGGGACCAGCTATGCATTTCTTCTCTCTTTGTTTGATTTCCTTTAAAAGACTGAAAAGGGAAAATACACTTTGATTAGGAGAAGGGTAGTGTGGTTTTGTCTCTATGGAGCACTAAAAGGACAACAACAGGGATTTAGTAAAATTCTTAGATGGCTATGGGGGAAGTAGGATGATGGGAAGAGAAGGAGAGGACTTTGGACAAGCAAGGAGGTATGGAACTAATAGGAACAATGTTAGAAAAGAAAAGAAAAGTCTTGGCTCGAAACCAGGACATGAGGACACACCCTGTTATGAGAGAGGAGTTGGACCTGTCTAGGGATGATGTGGAGGCTGAGGCAGAGCAAAGGAATGTAGGCCAGACAGTTTTCCGGACAGGACATTTTGGAAAGAGGTGGTGATGGAAAAAAGGGTGTATGTTGGGTGGAGGAACGGCAGTGACAAATGGCAGCTTATGAACTTTGTGGCATCGAATTGAGCTGAGAGACAATGTTGATGGGTCACTGGTTGCAGATAAGATGACACAGGGAAAAGACTTGCCAGGGTCACACTACAAAGAAGGTGTCGAGTGGGACAAAGTATGGAGATGGATGGCAGGTGTGAAGAGAAGGAAAAGAGGATAACACAATGAAGTGTTACTGAAAAGTTTTATGAAGGGAATGCGGACAGGAACACAAGTTGAATCAGACAAGATGAAACAGAAGTCGCCCCTTATGGCCCTGTTCCTTCTCTCTTTTGTTGCACTAGCTCTCCCTCTCTGTCCCTCTGTCCTCCTTTTTTTGCATCAACATGTATGGTAAACACAGGGGTGACAATTAAAATTAAAACAGACTTTATGTTGCTTTGGCATCACTCCAAAGAGACCACGATCTGTCTGTTTTCAGGCAAAAGGTCTTTTTGCCATGTTAACAAAAACCACAGTGTCTCGAGCAAGGAACACCAGAAAATGAGGATAACTGGCTGAGTGTGCATGTGCATATGCACATACACTTTATGCAATGTGTACATGCAGACGTGCTAAGCATTAGCTTTTGGTACAATAACAGTTTCTGTAATACAAAGTGTGAGTGAGGGAACTCATCTGGGACACCATGAGCTCAGAGATCAGAGGAAAACCATCTGTATATATGAGTAAGCTTATGTGTAATCGCTTTGTGTGTTTAAGTATTCGTCTTCTCATCTAGCATGAGGGAATGTGGCAGATAAGTGTAGGGCTGTTTCCTGAAAGAACAATAGATAATAGGATCAGAAATGTGCAGTAAACAGCAGTTATTAAACACAGAGGATGGTTTTCGGAAGAATTACAGAGTCAAAAATTGCATGGCAAATACAGCTAACTATAAATAAAACTATCAGTGTAGTATGTCATATGTTCATGAGGAGGGTGAGAGAAGTTGGCATGGGACAGAAGCAGACAGGAAGAGAAGGAAGGGGATCAAAGAGAGAGAGATTAGATAATATCTCAAAATTGACTTGGTGGTGCCACCCTTGACTTAAGATAATTAACATCCCTACCTACAGACAGATAGAGGGGGGCAAAAGTGACTTGGCTGATGGATCTGAGGAAGCCAAATGAAAGACAGTCACTGTTGTGTGTGTGCCTGTCATTTTATACCTGTATATAAATGTTTTTGAGAATGTGTGTGATTGAAAGCCACTTTCTGGGGAAGTGGAGATGATTACAAATGACAGTGCTGCCACATTTGTCACTGGCAGAGAAAGACAAGAGGTATAAGTAGAATATTTATTAGGAATTTCATGCATAGTATGCAGTCTCTTTTATGAAAAAATATTCTTCTGTGCAACACACACGAAGGAATTTTCAGCGGTACTGTATCTTTTCAGTATTTATTTATGTTTTATCTTTCTCTCTCTCCTGTACTATTTATTAAACTTTCTGTCACATATGTTCTGGTCAGCTCTTTCATTTTTAGGCACCAAGAGGTAATTTACACATATATAATAATATGCTGCTTTGTTTGGATGTTTCGATGGTAAATGTAGACAAAAAGAAAGAATGTAGATGAGATCAGTATGCATTCCTGTGTAAAAGCCAGCCAGCCTGCCAGCCCTTGTTCTTGTTTACTGTAAACACCCTCATGCCAATCACTCTATTTCTCCTTTCCTTTCAGTGCTGTGACTTCAAGTCAGCACATTGCTCCGGGCAAGTTTCAAACTTTACTACTCACTTGAAGGAACATTTGTCATTGCAGGCACGCAGGTCTCACCTGGGTTTTTACAAACGCCGTAACATGTGTACTCATACCCAAGTTATAAGAGCAATTTACTTTTTTTACTCCCACGTAAACATCTTTTTCTTGCATTCACATCATGGGGTGCTTTTGAAAACTGAACAGGAAAAAGGAAGGAATTATGATCTAAGGAGTGCTGATGATATGTACATGCCACAATCCTTGCCAGCAGTAAGTCACATAATCAGTGAGCCTGGGGATATAACAGTCTATCTGCCTGTACTGCCATGCAACAGCATATTTATCTGTCTACCAGCTGGACTTCCAATTTTGTTGTGTGCATTTGGATATTTTCAGAGTGTTGATGTGCTGTCCTGAAAATGTGAGACAGTTACCTGACAGACAGACCATGCTGGAGGGCATGGCAAAGAAGGGATGCATTGTTTGACCAGGTGTGTATAACTGTGTGTGTGAGAAAAGGAAAAGACAGTAGAAGGAAATAATAGTTAGACAGCAGTAGAAAGACGAGTGTGACAGATTTCTCTGCGACGCACACTGCTCTTCAGGCATCAGGATGGCGGTTGATCCAGCATGATGATGAACCATGATGGATCAACACAGGGCTCAGTAGTCGCTTGGGGCTGCTCTCACCAGAGCTGAGTGAAAGGGGAGGCGGAGGGGGAGGGGGGCAGCCTAAGGCTGTGAGCCGACACAGAGCCAAGATGTAGAGAGGACACTTGGGGCATTTGTTTATTTATTTCCTCCCATATGCCGTATCCTCTGCAATGCTACAGTGAGTCAGCTCAATGAGGCATAAGGTGAATGCTCCATCAACTCTCTGAAGATGGGTGGGCATTTCTACCCCAAGAGAAGCTTACTCAAACTTCTTTCAGAGAAAGTGGTCCTTTGGAAGTTTTCTGGATGGGAGCAAAGCTGTTTGGCATTTAACTGTAAGTTAATGGACTTGTGTTGCTGTGTTTGCCCACTGTTCAGCAGCCTCTCCACAATGCTGAGCTGAGATAAAAGAGATAAAAAAAATTAAAAAAAATGCAGAGGCCACAATATGCCAAATTAATACACTTTCAATATTTGAAATGTAATTAAGAGTGTTGAAAGATGGATAAAACAGTGTGGAATAATTAACCAGGTGACGTGACATGTTGAGACTAGTGAAGCAGTGTATTGTATGTTGTGGCACAACAGCTTTCTGCATTTTTGTGTATTTGTGTACATGCAGGTTTTCTAGGCTGAATGTGTGACTGATTGTTTCTCACCTCCTCATATTCTCACATTAGCTATAATCTTTTGTGTCATGCTGCGTGTCAAAGACAGAGAGTCCTCTAATGCCCATAACTTTAGGAATTGTAACAATGCCATCTCATTACCAAATGTCCTTCTTTATGTTTGTTCACACCATATGGAGAGTTTGGAGTCAGAAGGGTAAAAAGAAGGTTTTGACTCATTTTACATCCCAAACAGTTTTGACCTTCTCACCGAAATGCAATTAGAAACCTTAACCCATATTGATACTTATAAATTCACTATGAACATATTAACAGGTAATGCAAGGAAAAGCACTGCAAAAGGAGAAAGAGGAAGTATTAAACACACGCACACGCACACACACCTGAAAGCTTTTTTCACCATTGTGCTCAAGGACAAAGGGTAAATGCCTCTCAGTCCATCTGCGTGCAGGTTTTTGTAGCTTAACATTTTGCATTAATTTATTATCTATGCAAATGTCCAAGGCTTTTATCACTGTAAAGGTTGTGCCAGTGGTTTTGCATGTTTTAGCTCATTATACAAGTCAAACTTAAATTAACATGCAAGATTTGTCAATGCATCATACAAGTTCATTGTCCAGGATATTATTTGTCTTATTTGATGCCACTAGGGTATGAACACCTAGCACGCTTGCTTCTGTGGTGGGTAACTTGTTTAAGTGAATGTAAATTTGGCCTAAAGGTACAGTGTGTAACATTTAGGGGAATTTAGGAGGATGTAATTGCCCAAATAAAATATAATATTGATAATTATGTTTCCAGTAGTGTATAATCACATGAAAATGAGAATCATGTTTTTGTTACAATGAGTTGTTAGAGGGAGCGGGTCACCTCTACAGAGTCCACCATGTTGCGCCACATGTTCCTTGTTCCTGGGACAAAACACTGGCTCTAACGAGGGACGTTTGTTACATTCACCATAGGTGGGGGAGGGGGATTCAGTTGGGTGCAATCTACCACTTCACTGCTAGATGGAACCTTTAACTTAAAAAAAACAACAAAAAATGTGCAAATGCTAATGTATGCACATACACGCAGTGTAACTCTTGGATGTTAGAGTCTGCTGCAAGGAAGGGAACATGAAATTCAGCCAGTAACCAACATACTTGCATAATGAATTACTCTTATTTGTTTTCATAATGAGTAAAACTTGTACTTCTCAAAAGAAAACTTGAACTGAATGATTTTTTTAACATTCTATTCTGCTCAAAAGCAGTTGCTTATCCTTGTCACTGTTTTAAATACAGCCAGAAAGTTGAGTATAATCCTTTAAGACACACACAGCAAATTGAATCCAGTCAGGATTAACAATTAAATGATCAACTATGACAGTCATGTTTTATATAATGCCTATTGCTCTATATTATCAACACTAGCTTCATTCTATTCATCATTCTCTAGTGAATTTAAGGCAGTGCTGTCCATCTTCTTTTCCTCAAATAGACCCACATGCCATTCCTTTTTGAGATATTAAATTCTAACAGTGGATTTAAGCAATCCCTGCTTGGTCACATCCAGTGGGTATCTTGGAGACAAGTAAGCTCTAAGTCTGGAACTGCAAGCTGCAAATAACATGAAGCTTCCTCAGAATAATTCCTAACTGGAATTGCGGAAAGACAGAATGAATTCTCAACGCCTAAATCAAATTAGTCTGTGTCCGATCACAATCTGATGCGGAAATACAAACCAATTTAAAGAGAAAGCCATGGAAATAAAAACTGGAAAATGAATGAGAGGACATCTTGTCAGTGTTATACAGCAGAGGCAGGAGTTTATCCACCTTGTGAGGGGAAACAGATGCATGTCTACATAACACTGATTCTTTTCTTATGCATACAGCATATTTTTAGTGCGGGTGTGTGTATTAGGGAGATAATGGGAGTGCTTATGAGTGTGAGTTGGTACATACGTATGTATATCTAATGAACAGTAATTTCATTTAGAAAGCAGTTAGATGGGCGGTGCAATCAGGCATCCCATTTCAAAACTCTATCCCCCTAGGACCAGCACACACACAAACTGTGACTCCATGACTCTAAACGAATACTGAATAAATGTCTCCTGGCTGCTATCTAGCTATCTAATTATTCCTTTTTTCATTAAATGGGTAAATCAGATTCTAATTAGCTAGGCTGTCATTCAGTGGCCGGGGAGCTAGAGATGGTGAACATGTATTGGACAGCAATACTCTGAACGTGTGTCTGTGTGTGTGTCTCTGTGTGTGTGTGTGTCTAATAGCATATGCTCTCCTCTCTGTCCCTTGGGCGAGGTAGAGGTCTCTGGTAATTACTTTTGTTGCACCAGGAAAGAATGCCAGTAGAGTGCAGGAAGGAAGCCAGCAAGAACCAATCAGGTGCTAGACCTCTGATTAAAGCTAAATCATCTGTATCAGTATGCACAGTTTAAGAGGCAGATGTAACTATCCTGACAGTATATATTAAATAATTAACATGTTATCTTTACTCTGAAAAATAATGCAGTGTGTTTTGACATCCAGAGAACAACTTTAAAAACAGACTGTGTTGCTAGAAGTTGCCAAATTCTGAACGACTGTCAATTTGCTTTGCTTTCTTGTACATGCTTAAGCAGGGGGTAAAGAAGTCATCAAAAGAAATAAAGCAGAGAAATGGATTGTGTAACGTTAACCATGGCTCCTCTGACTAATTGGCCCTCGAGAGACTCAATGCAGAAGAAGGACATTTTCTTACCATTCCCATCTTGCAGCAGGACCACCATTACTGCTCCCTCTTTGCATCTCTGCAAGTGGAAGCACAGTTTACTAGGGTTTGACCATTATGAGCATGTGTTTATGTGCATGTGAAAGTGTTTGCGAGGCTGCTTGAGGGGGTTCACGTGTGATAGACATTTCCTGTCTGATTGGATTCAGCACTGCTGTTCATCTAAACCCTGTTTGAATTAGTTGAATTGATGTAAAACACTTCAGAAATTACTATCTCTCCCAGATAAGATAAACATCAACTCATCAGGAATTCAAGCCCGGCACGGCAGAACAAGCCTGCCAAAGTTTTTCATCAGCAAACCTTGTGTAGAATGTCAATGTCGCTCACCACTGATTCGGATTCTAATCCTAACCCAGGCCCCTTTTGCTCTGGGGAACTACTAAAGATTTGTTTGGGAGGATTGTGAAATTTGCAGGACCTTTGCATTTGGCTCCTTGTTTTGTGCCTGTCTGCTCTTCTAAGTTTTAATTGCAATGGGGAAACAAAGAGAAAGGACCTGCCTTGTTTCAGTTTGTGTGTGTGTGTGTGTGTGTGTGTGTATGCATGTGTCCCATGTGCTCCAACGTGTGTGTGACAGTGTTTGTAAGTACTGGTGGGAATTTGGATTTGGTCTAACTGAGAACAAAAACATTCCTGCATAATGTTCATTTCTGAGCATCACCACTCAACACACTCTCCCTCACACAAACGCATGCACAAACGCACGCACGTACACACGCACACACACACTTCACGTTGCTGTAAATTGGCAGGCTGTAGGAGATTGTTTGCCTGCTTCTCAAGTTTGAGTTTTACTTCTGTACTTGCCATATTTAAAGAAAAAGTTGTTTCTGATGTAAAGATAATAGGCAATGTTTCAGTTTTGTTTAGATGCAACAGATCAAATAACTGCTTTGATAATGTAGTAATAGTTAGATCATAAGCAGATCACAAAACACTGAATAATTTTATGCATCGGTCCCATAGGTTGCTATATTGTTTCATTAATTTATAATGACTTATGGGTGTCTTTACATAAAACATTCATTCGCTTGTCAAGAAAAGGAACAACGGTGACAAAATGCAGAAATAGAAAAGAAAAACATCACAGCAGAGTCTGTACTCTAAGGCCTGTGCTTGTTGTACACAGGTGTGCAGTACATTGTCAGTATAGCTCACAAATACTGACACCAGCCTTTGATTTCAAACCTTGTGGAAAAAAACCTGCACTACAGTGTACTACGGTATAGACATCTTTACCTCTGCTACTGTCAGCGTGTGTGTCTGCATTTGTACTGCACAGAACACTTAATCCCGTTTTGACCTACACAGATTCTGTCCAGATAACAACACCTGCATCCTTCACAACACCAGCACGTAATACTGCGACTGTGTGTTTGAATTAGACAACACCGTATCTGTGCAATGGTTAACCACAATCCAACACATGTATGGTTATGCTACGAGACCACAATTCATCATTATGTAAAATTTTAAAGGATTAAAAGATATTTTTCAGTCTTTCAACCTGCCTTTCTGTGTCAGAACAAAAAAACTTAAGCATATTTAGTGATGATCTTTTCTTTTCTAAACACTGTGATTGAGATGAGGCACAAAGAAAAACAAGACACTTTTGTCTACAGTTCTTGTTGCTCACTTCTCAAATAGATGATATCACTGCTTAGGAGGTCCTACTTTATGGATATGAAGGGTGTGTCTATGTGAAGTTGGAACTTTTTATGGAGAACACATTTCTCAGAATAAGGCATTAAGAATAGAAAGAAAAAAGAAATTAGGTTTTCCCTTTTTTCTATATACTTTTTTTGTGGTTATTTTGTAAAAATTACCATCTGACAGAAAAGAAGAAAATTCACTTTCTCTCTTTGCTCCTCTGTTTATTTCGTTGTCCGTTCTCTTCACTCCTCCTCTCAGTTCTGTGTGGGTGTTCTGATAGTCGAGCCAGCTCACCACATCTGGGTGCTGTTTGAAAGTACACTGTTATTTCGGCAATTAGGCTTAAAAACAAATAGAATACCTTTGGTTTACGCTTGCCAGTCTCCATATATAAATGCCAACGTGTACACACACAAACCTTCCATCCCGCTCGCGCCACACAAACACAAGCAGGTCATGCACGCCCATAATGACATAATGACAGTCGCTGTTTATGTTTGTCATCCATTTTTCATGGCCAATTAGGTGAAATGGAGAGCATGTCTCACTGAAACCTCAGCTATGGCAGGAAATCTCAGGCTTTAGTGGATACAGGCAGTGGCTTAGAGATGAGATGCAAGTGAAGCAGATCAGGGTGCACACACAATTATCATATATGCATGATTTAGTTCGTCTCATTTCCCAGATTTAGCACATTTACAGCTTGCATCCTGCATGTACTGTATGTACTGTATGTATGTATGTGTGCGCAGATGGGACTCTCTGCGTGTGATGCTGCGAAGACCTGTGCAGTATACAGTAAAGTTTCATCAGTTTTGGACTCACACATCAATCATGGCAGATTAGCTGACACCTCTTCTACCCACACTGCTCTGCTGCCTGCCTGCAGGCCCTGACTGATAGGTGGGTGCTAAAAAAACAACACACATACTCGCCTGATATCAAACAGGAATACAAGCTCTTTCTGTCTAACGCACACACAAATGTGCAAACACACATAATCATCTTCTCCCTTGCTTATTTTTTTTTTCTATGTCTTTGTTTTTCTCTCACTAACTCAATTTTTTTTTCGGCCCACTCACCGGATCGGTCTATTTTCATGTATACGATTTCCTGTGGCTTGTGTGTATGTGTGTAAATGTGTGCTTATTTGCTCTGGCCTTGTTGTGTGTATATTTCACTGATTGTCGTGTCTCTTTCTCTGTGGCTCGTCGCCCACTGGGCTCGGTATCAGGCTGATCAAATGCTCAGCACTCTGTCTGCCTGATCACACAGGCAGACGAGCGGATCCCTGATGATAGGAGCTCCAGATTACAGTCTGCTCTGGACCACCGACCAATTCAGCCCTGAGGCTCTGCCCAGCTGGGACTGACAGTCTGATGGATAGATGGACACCTAGAATCAGATATAAAATAGCTGATTGTTAAGAGGTGGGTGGTATCATTGCTTGTAAGATACAGCAGCATAGAAAATTTGCGCCACGATATGGATGACCCTGTGATTCACTCAACCTGCAAACAGAAATGTCCCAGTCATCATTGGTAGAAGATTAGTCATCACTGGCCCACACTAAAGAATACTGTTAAACTGGTTTTCTTTTCTTTTTTTTTTTCTGGATATGTAGGATGAGAAAGGAAAACTTAAAGTGCTGTAGGTGCTCAAGACTAATCACTGGTGATGAGGACAAAAAAGAGGAAAAAATCTTAAGTTACAGTAAAATCTAGAAGCTATCCTTATCCTTTTAAACATTTGAGCATTTCTTCTTTGCGAACAGCATTCAGACTGAATCCTAAGCCAACATCCCAGGCTGCTTTTACCCATGTGAATTTGAATCTGTAGGTGTCAAAGAGACGAGAGAAAAGTGTTAATGTTTAACTCAACTTGCATGGACTGGTCTATCACTCGTCTCACCTCGCAGTCAGTCTAAACAGACCTGAAGGCTCACGGAAGCTGTTAAAAAAAAAACCAAAAAAAAAAAACCCACCTGGCTACTTAAAATACATTATCACAAAGAATAAAACATTACTTTTTTCCTTGATATCTTTCAGATACATGATTTTTCACTAGGCAGCAGCTGGCACAGCACAAGCTTGAGCAATTGCAGTATTTGAACTGTAATAGGCACCGTGAAGGGAGATGTGGATGACAGATACAATGAGGGAACTGTCTTTTCTGTCCTGCAGTGGTCATATGGATGTGAGTGCCGGTGTTATGTTTATGTGATGTTTATAGCGCATAATTCAAAGTACATTTTTTAATATTAAAGGCTGAAGTGTGAGTTGACTAATCTTCTCAGCAGGAAATAAGATGAAAAGAGAAAGAAATGTTGAGAGATATTGAATATTACAATAATGAGTACCACCTGCTAAGCTCTGCTGTGCCCTGTGCTGGAAACAAGGCCAATCATATTCTAATATCCCTGCACAGTATGTCGCCCTCAGTAGCACGAATCATATTCTTTTGAAAAAAATATGGGCTTACACACACACACACACACACGTACACACCCACGTACACACCTGTAGATTATACTTGCTATTGTGTCTGACTTGGTTGAGTAGACCAGTAATATCAGCCCATGGGACCAGCTAAAATTGGCAGACCACACAGGGTGAGGATATGTGTCAGCACTGTATTTCTGTGTGTGTTTGTGCATTTTTGTGAGACTACACCCTGCCTTTTCTTGATTAATGGAGTGTGAAGGGATTATGCTGATTCAGTTCATAACTGGGGCACGGTGACACAGTCATTACACAGGTGACTGTGGGACTGTGTATATATATGTGTGTGTGTGTGTGTGTGTGTGTG
>JAPQRN010000027.1:25808174-25819377 GCA_037367275.1 Coranthus polyacanthus | reverse complement strand
GGCACGGTGACACAGTCATTACACAGGTGACTGTGGGACTGTGTATATATATGTGTGTGTGTGTGTGTGTGTGTGTGCATTTTCCTCACACAGGCAGGTGAATGGTGGAGCAGTGTAAACGTCCCAGTCCTTTTGTCCTCTATGCCAAAGGCAAACATGGCAGAGAGCTCTCCCTAATCCCCTCCTCTAGCCTTATCTAAACTATACCTGAAAGCAAGGAAGGGGGAGAAGGAAAGAGAGAAAGAAGAGAGGTGTGAACAGGGGGTGAAAGTGGAGTAAAGGAATCATGTAAAGAAAGATGGGTAAACGAAGAACGTAGAAAGGAAAGATGGGAGAAAGAGGAGAATGAAATGCTGATATGATGGGATTAGAGATATTCGATGTGTGTAGATAAGAAAGGGACAAAAGAGATATAGCAAGTGAGAAGAAGAAAAACAAGTAAAGTAACAAGTAAGAACAAACATGGGAATGTTAGCTCATTACGGTGTAGGTGATAGGTATGGAATTCTGTGCGCAATGGAATATTTCCCAGACTGTTTTCTGACTCACACATACAAGGATGTTGTCTGACTTTGAAACAAAGGTTTCGAGTTTCTTTTTGAGTGACTTAAAAGCATAGTTATGCATTGAAGCAACAGTCATTTAAAGTTCTGTTGCAACAATAAAAAACTGGAAAATCTTCAATATGTACGTTTGTACTTTGCAGCACAATGCCACAGCTCGCTTTTTTTTCCACTGTTGGAGTTGAGATAAAATGATGGTATTGATCATTGTTGACTGTTGTTAGACAAAAAAATAATCAACAAGGCCATGCCGACGTTTTGCTACAGTCAAGTCAGTATTTGTTGTCTCTTATTGGAACACAGAGATGCTTTCCAGCACTGCTGCGAAACATAAGAATGGGAAATAAAAGGGAATAGAAAAGGTTTTTATTCTTGTGAATCAACAGAATACCAAAATGCATGTCTGTATTTGGAGGAAGATGAGCAAAAGAGGCTGAGTAAACGTTGCTAGATCTCTTGCCAATTTCTTGAACCAGTTAAGTGTAACATTTCCTTTTGTTTGAGAGATGCTATGATGTGGTATTTTCTCAGCTGCTGTGATAAGGCTTCAGTCAAATGCAAAGGCAGTCATGTTAGCTTAGACAGGGGTTACAATGTGGAAATCTTTGACAATGTTATTGACGTTTTCAGTTTAATCCCGATGAGTATGCAGATCTTAACTGTTTCATCTTGTATTGTTTTTCCATTCAACTTGTTAACCTGCTCTCTGCTGTTGCGCACAGCAAGTTAATGGATTATCACATTGTGTTCTTGGAGTCTGCTAAAAGATTAAGAGGAGCAGCACATGGATAGGATAGCAGAAAAAGATTAGCAGGATGATGCAGATGGTGGGTGTTGGAGAACACAAAGGACATTTGGCTTTCTCCCTCTTCTCCATCTCTGTGGTTCTCATGCTCTTCCACTCCTCCTTGTGTGTGCTCACATTTACGTAGTGCTGAACGCCAGTTGTCAAGTATGAAAAACAGGAGCTGTGTCATGGACATTTTACACAGATCAACACCTGCACACACCCAACACACCAGGCATGTACAAGACAGACAGACAGACATCTGCTCTCACAGAGTGTTTATGTGGAATCCAATAAAGATAGCCCCAGCTGTCTGTCTGTCCTCTCTCTAAGTCTCCACAGCAATAATCACACAACTTTCTGTTTGCTTCAGAGTCTTTAGTCCGTGGAAGAATGCTTGCATGAGAGGTGTGGGTGTCTGTGTGTTATAAAATGTCTGTGACACACATACTCTATGAAAACACTACGTAAGAATTTTGTTCTGTTGCTAGCAGGGCAAAAGCTTCATTTCATTGTTGGGTCAGGGATGTTATGCTAATAGGTCGTGCCTGAATTGAAAACCTATGTATTTTTAAAGAAGCACGTGTACCTCACAACTGCTGCCTGTTTAAATGCATTTACCTGTGACTATCTTCCAGAGCACTTACTGTGCAGGTGTCAAGGTAAGAATTTGCATCAAATATAACATGTCTGAAAGCATATCTTTTTTTTTTTGTAGTGTCTTTGCGGGTGTGTACATGCATATGGGCATGTGTGTGTGTGTACATGATGAAGTGCCAGGCAATGAGCTGATTGGCCATATGTCTGTGTAAATGAGCTCTTTATTTAATAAGGCTGGTGATCTAAATTGTCATTACTGTCAACATTTAACGGTGGTCCTCCCTGCCAGATGGTATTTGGTAATATATCACAGAGATGAGCTTTCTCAGATTACTCTTTACTCATTACATGATGACTCCATCTCAGATTAGGAAATGCTCCAATATTCATTTGGATCATCTTGTTCACACCTTAGTTTTCCCCCCAACATCTCTTGAATTCTCATATGCAGGATGTTCTCCTAATTTACACAAACATTTTAACATCCTGAATTCAATTGTTTTATTTCATATTATATATAGTTTACTTTAACAGGTATTTTAAGATATCATTAAGCCTCCCTTTACGTTAAAGTAAATATTATCATTGCAATTTTAATTACACAGCATTCTGAATTGCAGCAGTATTTATTTCCATTAATCAAATCACCATTATTCATTGTTTTAAGGAACAGTATTAACTTACACTTAAGTGACAGTGTCTCGACCCATGTATTCAGCATATTTCATCTCTCACGTTACTTCCTCCTGGCATAATTTCCATCTTGAGGATGGCTGGGTAATAACATGGCAGGTACCTCTTCTGACAATACAAGACCACTGATGAAAATGTCAGGCATGTTTGATAATGACTGGGATGTCCGAGACGAGGTCAGAAGCACGGGAAGGCAATTAAACAAGGGCTGGTCCGTCTTATCACAGCGGCTAGCAGACACTTGAGCAATTTAACGGGAACTGAGACTAAAATAAACTTAAGTCATGATTCATGCTGAATGTAAATATGGTATATATAATTATAATATTTAAGTTTTCTCCTTTATTGCCTTCTGTCACTTCCTCCCACAAATCCTTTAGAAACCACAGCTAAGGAGACTTCCCACTGTGTGTGTGTATTCATTCGCATTTGCCTTTGCATTATGAGAGTCAGAGAATGATAGACAAGTGTCATATAATAACTGGGAGAAAGTGTGATAGAGTGGTAAGGCGGAGCTTGAATTGGAGACACGGATTTAGACCAATTTGCAGGGAATGATGTGCAGAGAGTTTAAAGACCAGGAAGACTGTGATTATTAAAGAGAATGAAGATACAAGAATAGGCAAAATGATTTAGAAAAATGGCAGTTTGTATGTATGTGTGTTTATATAGTGAGTGGTATATCAAAATGTCTTGCTCTCTGCAGTGGTCCTGTCACCACACTGCCTTTTTATGAATGGGTTCACGCATGCTTGTCAGCATAGAGCAGTCTGGGTTTTTTTCTTCTCATTTACAAACACAAATCTCATTTGCACATATTTGCCCTGTTTTTTTTTTTTTATTCCCTTGCTTCATGTATTTTGGCGTGTATTTTAATTTGCTTCGGTCACCCCATTAAAGCTTCACAGGATGGAACAGAACTAAGTGGAATAAAACAAAAGGAGAGACTCCAAGCTTCCTTTCCTGCTGTCAGGATAATACTTCAGCTGCTTATCACCCTGCCTGAAATTTTTATTCCAAGAGTTTTGGCTTGGATCAGTGTGAGGATTTGAAAAGATATTATTCCTTTAAAAAGTAACAAATCCTCTCTGTGAGTGAAGAATGTGAAAGGAAGACGGCTAATAAACCACGTCAGAGTCATAACAAATTCAACCACAGAGGACAAATCAGCTGTGTCTGAAGTGCAGACGTGCTGTGGGCTTGGCAGTTTGGCATATTGCTTTTAATATGGCATGTTGAGAAACACACTGAACAGACAAGAGAAAAATGCTTGCTTGAAGTGGATGTAGTTTGTGTTGAAACTACAATTCATTAGATGTCTTCTTTTCATTATGGTCCATGTCTGTCCCTGCTCTCTTTAAAAGGCACATCTGCAAAGTTTTCATTTATTCTGAGCTGTCTGAGAAAATTGGCCTCCCTTTGCTTCTTTTTCTCTGTCTTTCTCTTTGTCTCCATCTCTCTCTGTCTCTCTCCCTGAAGGGGGTTAAGTGTTCAGGTTAATTGTAGCCCTAAATGCAGTCCCCGCAAAGAGAGAGAGTTTTCACACCATCCTTAATGCCCTATATTCTTTCTCTCACACCATCATCTGTCCTCTATTGTTTTAAAGCTGCCCTTCGGGAGACACAGTGAGCCACTTGGAGCCTGTCCTCCTGTTGGAAACGTGTTCATAGGTCGTTTGGGCAACGTGCTTATTGCGCATTGTTACTGTGCCTACACCTAACCAGATTCAAGCAGTGACATTGTCACGGCTTAATACAACATATATTGTATATTTTAATGTTATTTGTATTTTATGTCATTTCCCCCTGCTGGTCGCGTCTGCCATTTTGTGCAATTTTTACTGTTGCCTGTAGGGGCGCTAACCCATCGAACTCTGATATGGGATATGTGAGAAGGTATGGACAAATTACATACTAGATGGTTCAGGTTGGAGAACTTGTTGGCCACTTCACATCTTTGTCAGTTCTTATAGACTCTTGCCACATTTTTCTGCAATAAAGCTTGTAAATTTCCATTTCCAAAGCTGCACACTGAGATGCTTAATTAGTGTTGTACTTTTTGGTTCTTTGAATATGAGCTTGGGAGTGAAATCTTCATACCATACTGTAAGATGTTTGTGGTGTTAACACCAAAACAAAGCTCATTCTTCCTCTCCTTGATGCCTCCGTCTCTCGTTTCTTCCCTCTCATCTGTCATTTCTCCTGCGCTGCCAAAAGACAGCCAGGAGGTAGGGAATAGGAGCAGGGTAATAACAGGGAGGGGAAGAGGAGGGAAGGAAGGAAGGATGGAAAAGGGAGATGGAGGGAAAAAAAACAAAAAACAGGAAGCTGTGTGTAATAATTGTGCAATAGAGGAAAGCTGAGAAAAGTACGGAACAGTGGTTTTCACCTGCTGCGCCATACATAGAGCTCAGGTGTAGTTTTAGATGTTCTAAAATTCTGAATAGTGGTGGAAAGAGGAGAGCATAATATATAATTGATGTAGGTGGTTTTTAGATCTGTGCAGCTTTGGTCTGATGTAGTTTTATAGGAAGGCTGCTACACCCCGTGTACATGTATGTAGCCGTCAGCAGGTGCGTGATAACAGTCTAGCCCGCCACCATCACACTTGGTTGATTTCTATGTTAAGTTTCTCAAATAATGTCTTTTGCACATTTGTTTTTTTTGCAGCGTTAAATCTGACATGATACGGAGACTCTATTTGTTTATGTTTGATCCTTTCAAAGTTTTGTTTTTATTTTCTTTCTTACTTAAACAGTTTCATGCTCGATGTCACATGATTGCCTTTTGAAACCTCGCTGTTATATAAATAGTTCACTGCATAAAGCTTTGTATTTCTATGATCTTACATGAATGGCTGTGTGTGATATTTCCAGATACCAAATACCTGGCTGTGCACTTTTCTTTGTCTCTCTTTTTTTTCATCTATCTGAGGAGTGCTGCTGTGCTTCTGAAAAGATTTACTGTAGATTTATTGGTAGGCTGCACAGCATTCGCTCTCTCTCCACTCTCTGTGCTTTTCTGTCACTCGGTGCTTACTGTCACTCTACTTCAGTTTCTGTTGGTCTTTATTCGCCTTTGTTTTTTACTCCATCTCCGCACTGACTTCCTCTCCCTCTTTCTCCCCTCTAATTCTATTCATGAGAGGTGCACACTCCATCATTCTGTCTTCCTATATCTCTGTCTGCCCTTCATTTTCTCTACACCTTTCTGCACCACAGAGAGATGGAGGAAGGCAGGGAGAGAGAACGAAACAGAGGGGTAGAGAGGGAGAGATGGACAGATTAGGTGACAGTGATAAGCGATCGATCTCAAGGCCAAACAGCCCAGGGAGGATCCCCCCCCCCCCTTTCCCACTCTCCTCACCTCCACTGTATTTTTCTTTTTTTTCTATTTTCCACTCTTTTGCTCCTCTTCCCTTCTCTTCTTTCTCCCTAACCTTTGTTCCCTTCAAACTGACAAGGGTTCATTAAGGATCCACTTTGTGTGTATAAGTGCATGTAAGTGTGTGCTTCTTTGTGTGTCTGTGTATGCACACTTTTGCCTGTCTGCCTAGTTGATAAGTCATGAAGGATTGCTCCCTAAGGTGCCCCTAAAGAGCTTTTAGTGGCTTTCGATCAAACACACATACACGTGCATGCACACGAACACACACACAGACCTCATTAGAGTTTTTCAAAAGCACAAAGCACTTTGTGAGTGTTGGTCAGTCTTACATATACATGTTGGTTCATTGTGTGTGTGTGTGCGTGTTAATTTTGCACACTGTTGCTTTTCTACTCAAACACATGTGCTTACAATAGCACCACAGAGACCGTCGTCCATCCACCCACCCCCATCCCAGTCACACCCACCTCCCATCATCCCCTTGTGCCTCAGAATGTGCCCGCCACAGCATATTGCCCTAACGAGGTTGTCTATTGATCAAGTGATGCTCTTTGTTCTGGACGCCTAAATGGACCTTCAGCCACTCTCACCAGGCCTTTATGGGAGCTGTTATGGCTTTGGCCTGATTACAATAGAAGCACTTAAAATGCTCAACGCCTGATGTTTTATGCAAGAGCACGCTCAGCTTCTGAAGTGTACGTCTGCTATATTACAGCACTTCCTAAGAGCATGCATTTCAGCGTGTTGCTTTCCAGGATGCTTGGTGGCGCTTGGTTATCAGTTTGTTTTTACTGCGAAATAGTATTTGTTCAGTGTAGATGCCGATGATGAAAACCTCAGCAGCTCTATTAAATGAAGGGACATTATTTTTGTTGATTCACACACCCTAGATCTAGCTGTATTACCGCTTGTGTGCATTTGTGCATATGCATACATGTTTAAATGTGCTGTTGTGTCCTCCTGTGTGCTGGTTTAATTTAAAGCCAACCAAGTGTGATCCGGAAACATGTGGAAATATTACCCACAATCCTTTTTACTAAATCCCAGGTTCCCCTCCTGTCATTGCTCAGATTACCACCCCACGCCTGCCGCGTCCTCGAGATAAATAAGCTTTTGGAGCCAGTCATTTCCTCTGCTGTTTATTCATGATGCATCCACTTCAAATATTGCACCATTCATTTGAAAATATTGATTGCAGCCTGATGAATAATGTAAGTTTGTGTGACATTTACGTGTGTATGTGTGTGTCTCAAAGACCATGTGTAACATTAGACAGCGAGTTTAGAGGCCATCTCGACTATAGTATTTTGTAAAACACTGATTGTTTCTGGTATCCCTTTGATCATTTGTCATCCATCAAATAAATAGAGATGCAAGTGCTCTCTGTAGTTTAACATATATTTTCTGTGCATTATATGTATCTTTACGGTTGGGATTTCATAAAAGCCTATTTGAGTGAACCAGCATGAAGCCAGAGTCTGTAACTGATATTAAACTAACCCCTGTGTTCACTTCTACTGCATGCTAATGTGCTGAACTGCAGAGATGGTCAATTGGATATAAACATATGACTTTCATTCTAACGCTTTGATAATCTCTGTTCCTTTTCTTCTTGTCTGTTCCTTTATGACATTTTCATTCTTTCAATTTTTTTTTTTGCTCACAACCTTGATATTCTTTGAAATGTGCTGAAAGATGTGGGTTTTTTTTTTTTTTCCTACTGACAAAAATGAAAACTTGGTACTATTTATCTTGGATCATGTCATCTTTTTTTTTTCTTTTCCCAGTCTTGATTTGTCTCTTGCTCACTCCCCAAGTATCTGCCTGATGTTTCTTTTTCCTGTAATAGAAACAAAGGGTCAGCAGTCTTTATAGGAATTCACATTTCTATTTCTCTGCTTGTTTTTTTTTTTTTTTTTTTTGTGGAAAAACAAGGGGGAGAGGAATCTGCTAACATCTTGTAATGTGAGAAACTGTAAAACATGCAGGTGAGGGTGTGAGTAGGATTAGTGTATGAAATGATTTGTGTTTCAATTGATCCCTAACACCTGTGGGAGGTGTCAGCCAACCCTACTTAAGCCTACACTGCTGACACAATATGGACCATCTTGTGGCCCCTACACACGGACACAGACACACACTTGAATAATATTTCAACAGGGACATTTCACCTAGGCATCTGTGTATCTGCATGTGTGTGTACGTGATGAAGGGGCCCCTGCTGTGCTCTGATGTGGACATCAATACCAGGCGGTTTAGGCTTTCGACACACTACCATCAGAGTGTGGAGAAGGAGCAGCAGGTGGAGTGAGAGACGGGCACAAAGTGGAGAAGAGGAGGCCATAGACACAGAGACAATAATGTTAGACACACTGATAATTCTGTAGTAAATGTAAATATGAATTCTATGATGTTACTTTATAGGCGAGGGTTGAAAAATACATTTCCACAGACACTTTACATTATCTTAACGTTGCAACCAAGGGATATGTAATCAAATTGGCCAAAAACTATTAAAGGTTATTGTAATAACACACCATATGTATTGTACGCAGCACAACATATGGTCCTAGTTTTAGGTGTTAAGTAATTATTTGACCCTCTTTTAGAATTCCGATTGATAGTAATTTTATTTTATGAGTTCTTGCAGTGCCCAACTGTGGTATGTAGTGAACGTACAGTATGCTGTTTCGACGCAGGACTCCTGACAGCCAGCTCAGGTCAGAGGATGAGATGAAGGAGACAGCTGGAGAGGAGTGTATGTTCAGGGATGGATGGACTGGAGGACGGAAGGCATTCTCCAACTGCTCTAACTTTAGACCACACATGTCGGTAAACCTCCCAAAACCTGTCCACGGCGTGTCACCACTTGCTTTCATAAAACCTCCTTTGTGAGCGTGAATGTGTGTGTGTGTGCATTTCTGCGGGCATATATTGGGGAACATTTTCTGCGTTTGCCCAAACCAACTAGAGTGCATAAATAAACATCACAAAGGGGCCAAATCATTTGCTAGTATAACAAATCCCCTCTCTGTGTTGAAATTTCATTTTCTTTCCAGAAGCTTATTGTTTCAATTTCCTGCTTGGTGAGGCAAGTTCAGAAGTTCATGAACTCACAGTTGGGAGTGTGAACAGAATGTAGCTTGTGCCCACCAAGACACGACCTACAGACCTTGTTTCAATGCCAAAACCTTCCATCGCCCTCCACAGAGACAACTCAACTAGGTCAATTAGTTTGAATACCGAACTAGTTTTGGTTCAGCAAGAAACAGTGGGAATCTCTATTACCAGGGCAATTATAATGGGAAGGGATTTGTGTGTGTTAACATGAGCCTGTGTGTATTTGGCTAAATGAAAATGGAGTTTTTGGGTTTTGTGTGTACAAATGTAAGATATGAATCTTCTGTGTTTCCATGGTTTATGCATCTCTTCCTCCTCCTAATGAAACACAAAAATGAGCAAATAGAGACAGTCATTAGCAGACATCCACAGATATCAACACAAATGTATAGACATACTCATGCACATAAAGAAAGGCCACCCTCTGCAGATGTAGCTTGTTTGTAATACGTATCGCCTGTAGCCCACTCTTTAGGACAGTAGAACAAAAGGCATGCAGAGCATCTTTTAGCTTGTTTTTGACGTGACATAAAGCTCAGTTAAACTGACAGAGTTCGTGCTCCATCAAACTGGACCTTTTAAACAAGGCTGACTTGGGATCAAAGGCAAGGACAGAAATGACTGCTCCCACTTTGCAGGGTTTGATCGTGAATGCTGCAAAGAGAAACACAGTATCTCCAAAGGAGAAAGAAAAGGAAAGGAAAGTTCCAATATTCGTGCAAAGTATTCATAAGCAGGTACCACTCAGAGGTCATTCGTCAAGATATTCAAAATGCATGGATAAAGTATTTTAAAAAATATGAAAAACTTCTCTGGCTGTATTAAATGTACAGTTCCACAAAGGAAACCAAATATACTGTGAGAGCGTCTTAAGTCAGGTCATCATAGCCATTTAATTAACCAGGCAAGGTTCTCAACAAAGCACTTGATTATGCTTTTTAAATCATTCTGCTTTTTGAATTCTCAAATTCCTTTGGATAGAGGTATCTGCCAGATATACCAAATTTTCAGGCTGTCTGTATGTTTCCCCCAAACAAGGTCTGTCTGCAATAACTACAAAAACACAGGTATTGAGACCTTGGTCATAATAGAGACCAAGGCCTCTATTATGTAGCCATTTATAATGAGAACAATACAAGGATAACTGCAATCTGGCCCTGAACTATACAGTTTAACTTTTAAGGCATTTATGTGTGCATGTGACATGTACTGTGTGTATGCACTGAGATTTGTGTGCGGGTGTGTGAGTGTGTGCATGCTAATGTGTATATTACAATGTGACCTTTGCTGGTCTATATAACGCAGGCATTGGCCACAATAAGACACACCACTTAGCCCCCTGCCTGGGACCTTGACAGCTTCTCCATAGGAGCCTGACCCCGAAGATCCCTTAAAATGCTTTGTTCATACCAAACACACACACAAATACAAGTTCAGACGTACACACTGCACATGCATGCACACATGCATATACAGTGTTGGAGCTTAAAGGCCATATACCCAACAGGCATGAGGAATTAGCGGAGAGGCCCATGTGTCAGCCCCCCACTGACAAAAACACTGTTGATCCCTCTGGAGTTACAGCTACTGCTTTGTCCTCCTGACCACCTCTATATATCTCTCTCTGACATACACTCACATACGCCACGAATAACACTGAAATACATTAGCCCCAAAGTAGAACGGTTTTACTTATCAAGAATTTCAAACATTCACTCTATTTCCTAAAATTAGATTTTAGTATAATAGATTATAAAGACTTTCTGTTTTTCTGTATTTTTTTCATACGTCCGTTGGTAGAATATATATAGGTTATAGACTGTTAGACAAGCCATCTCAGGGCAATGTGATATGAATTTTTCACTTTTTTGATGACATTTAAAACTAATAAAACGTGTGCCCAGTTGCAATAGATCGATTAGATTTTTTTATACCTGTGTGAGTATATGGGTGATGTACTGTTTTTGTCAGTGTACAAATCACTTTGCAAACATTAATCCAGATGCATTCCAGTCTACATGCACATAGTGCCCGGACTAATATATCTATATATC
>JAPQRN010000027.1:25786565-25799348 GCA_037367275.1 Coranthus polyacanthus | reverse complement strand
AGTTATATTTTTTTGCTGCTTTGTGATCTACGCACAGACGGGTGACAAATTAAAGGAAAAATCTTTTCCAGAATGACTGATCCACTGAATGCATCTATGACTATGAAAATTCAGTACATCATATGCTATGGCCTTTGCAGTCACAAGCTCTCAACCCAGATGAGAGACAGTGCCCTCTACCACCAGCATCAAAACACCAAATTAGGGACTATCTTTTGGAAGAATGGTGTTCATTTCTCCAATAGAATTCAGCGACTCAATGCCAAGGCACACGGAGACTGTTCTGGTGGCATGTGGTGGTCCGACACCTTTATGCTAGTTTTCCCTTTAAAGCTGCAGTAGGCAGAAATCAGGAAAAAATGACAGAAACCCCAGAACGCCCCATAAACACAACAATAAAAATACTGTTTTAACAATGTTTTAGTTACTAGAAGGCTACTTTGCAGATGAACTAAATTTAATACACCGACAGTGAATGTTTTGCAGGTATAGTCATTCTGAAGGTTTTGCATTGGCACAGAATAGTTTGCTGCTCTTCTAAATATAAAACTTATGTAGCAGATTCCAGTGTAGCTATGCCACTGACTGGCACCACATTTGGCTCACCCAAAACGATCATTTGTGTGATTCTGTTTATTTACACGATGTTTCCAACAGAACTGACTTGTCAGGCCGGCTGTGGGATTCCAGTAAATCAGTGCTCTGTTCAGTGGCTTGTTATAAATGTCTGAGCTGACCAGTGGGCCTGGCAAGACCTGCCTGGCCCTTTAGTTGAAATGTTGCCTGTCTCTTCCCCTGGTTGCTGCTCTACCATACCACCAGGGCATACTTTGCCATCTGATAGTAGTTGTGTGAGTCCAGCAGAGCTCCAACTAGGAACCCTGAACAAAAAATGGAGCAGTGACCTGGCATTCCACTGTGGAGGAGCGACTGCCAAGCTCACTGATTGAAACCTCTTGTCAGTCAGCTCCCCCTCCCTCCTCCACACTTCTCCTTCTTCTTTCCTTGTACCCCACTCTTTCTCCTCCACCTTTTCTCCTCCACTCTACCTGACTGCTACAAGGGACGCATGGAGAGGTATGGACACCGTGAGAGAGAAATAGAGTAGGCAAGCTCTCCATCAGGATGCGAGCAGTGCTTGACTCTCCCAAGCACATAAACAAACCTGTCTGCTGGAGAGTTTGACGCACACTGACCTGACCTTATAGTCCAGGGTTCATGTGCTCTTTGACAAACTGCACCTCCAAAGTTTCTCTTCACCTCTTAAGAGTGTGGCACAGAATATCAATAAGGATAACGAGTGTTCCATCTGAATCCCACAGAGAGTCATTTTCTAAAAATGTGTTACAAAAGAGGGGTCACACAAGAGGAAGAGGAGTGTGTTCACTCATAATGTCATTGTGCTGTTGTGGCCTTTATAATAACAATGATACTACTGAAAAAAATCAAATTTGGAATATTTGCAGCATCACAGATTTTCTACTGTCGGTGAAATGGGTCTTCATTGGCAGCGGAAACTCAAACTTTACATCGTACTAGAATAACCTCGGTAGGTACAAGCATTTTTCTTTCTTTACCAGAATATGGTCTGACTCACAGGAAGTAGTCTGTTGGAATAAACTGGGCACGGGTGACTATTTCAGTTGGCATTCTCCTCCATTTTTGCTATTTCCCTGTAAAAGTTTTCAAAGTCCTCTTCTAGATTTCAAATAACAATCACCAACTGGAAAACGGCAAGTTTTTAGAAAGATTTGGACCGTGCAATAAGGCAGGCCAGCTTGATTCTTTGTCGTACTTTCTTTTATGGGGATTTAGCCATGTTAATGCCAGGGCTCGCCTCCCTATGCACACATATTCCACCAAAGCAAATTTCCCCTGATTGTCTTGGGCACTCACCAAAGGCTCTCACCTTTGGCTTCGTGCCACTCAATATAATTGTGATTGGTTTGAAGAAAAAGAACAAGTCAGAGGGTTTCTTTCCTCAAATCCAGAATGATAATGTGATCAGACAGACCATTCTCCAGCACTGGCACATTGTTAAAAATGTATGGAGAATAACCAGAATTAATCTCTTCAGATTGATGGAAAAAAATTATTTATTCTGTTTTCGAAAAAGTTAATATCAAAATGGCAGCGCACATGAAAGACACAGTGGACTTGGCATTATATTTTAAGATAAAAATGGGCATGCTTGCTATGGGTGTTGTCTGGCCTTCCTGTTTTTCCAGCTACTCGTCTCTTTCGCTTAGAGCAGCTCAAAACACACAGGAAGACACTGTGTTCTGCTAAATTGATGATTTTGGCTGAATATTACTCACAGCATGTCACCATGTGTGTGTGACAGAGACACAAAGATCAATTTCTTCTCCTAAAAATGCACTATAATGACCTGGCAGAAGCGCAAAGTAGAACGAAACATGCCAAACCTTAACAGAAACCAAATACATTGTTGGAAGTTGTCAGGGACGGGTAGAATGGCAGAACTTAAAGACCGTTGAAAACAAAGAGAATGACATAGTTTCCAGGAAATATTAGATCAGTCCCATTACAAGCTGCTGCAAAAATCTCGTTACTTCTGTGTCTATCATTGTTTCTATCGTGTTGTACTCACCCTTCCAGAATTTCTCTCTCATGATCACTGTCTCAGGTAATGTTTAAGCTTTTAACTGCTTTTGTGTTTTACCCTGTTTTACCCTGGATGCGTCATGAAGAGTCATGCTGTAAATTCATGATGAAAAAGGAGAGAAAATCTACACAACATGCATCGTAAACACTTATCATCAAAACCAAACACTCATCTAAACACTTACTAAAAGTCAGTTTTGTGGCAGGATGGCAGTTTAACATGAAAACAATGTTTTTAGAGATACAGTTTCATTTATGGCTATCACCAAGTATGAATCACTTGGAATTTCACAAAAGATAAATGCTGCCTGCCATTATAAACTTGGTCTTCAGTTGTTCCTAGTTGGCTTGCAGATAGTTTTCATCAGCTTTTTGTTGCGCTCAGATGGAAACAGGCTTTCCCTTTAATTAGAAAAACAGTCTCTTCCAGAGAGGTGACACTACTCTCTTTCACTGAAGAGGAAGTATGGCATATGGATACTAAGCTACAGTACCTGGTGCAAATGTGTGTGGGTGTTCAGATGTGTTATAGTTTGTCTGTGGGTGTTTGTCAGTCTTACAAACAAAACCATTTGAAACCATCTGCCTTGTTAATGGGGGAGCGTGGTGCCAGTAGATGCTTTGATAGCAACCTTTGAAACTATGGACATCTGTGTGTTGTGTTGTGTTGTGTGTGTGTGTGTGTGTGTTTGTGTGTTGTTGGGAGAGATGGCTCCATCTGTTTGTATTGTTTCTCTCCTTGATTGCTCCGCTTCCAGCAAACTTGTGTTCTGGGACCATTTTATTTTGGAACACACACCCACGCGTGCGTACCTGCAAGGAAGTATATGCATAAACACACACAATCATAACTGAGTGACATATCCTAGTGAGTACAGTGTGTGCACAGTTGTGCATTTGAGAAATAGAACACAAATACAAAGCTAGTGATTGTTATTGTTTCCAAAAAAAAAAAAAAAGTCTCTTTTCCACACTGCTGAAAATGTGTGCATGATGAAAGATTTTCTTTAACTCCGTAATTGTTTGGATTGCCCAGAGGCCACATGTTTAACAATACTGCTTCATTTCTTTAGTCCTTTATTTTGTCATTTTGTCTCTTGCACAGGATTCAGTTTAATAGTGTTGCTTTTTGTGTGTATTGGATGTAATGTCCTGTGATGTCAGTGCCTGCGTTTGTGAAATGGCCCAGCGTCAGGCTCCTGGGGCCTGAAAGACATAATACAGAGACAGGGGCAAAAGGTTAATAAACACACACATGCACACACAGAAATGTTAAAACACTTGCCAGACTCTAGGCCCATGTATTCATATGTCATAATTCCGGTTTCGTCTTTCATTCAAATAAATTAATATAAGCATCGAATAGTTCTTGGAGGAAATGTCTGAGCTCAGCAGAACAGAAGTCCAAGTAAAACGCTTTTCATTCTTGATCTAATGCTGGGAAAATACACTCAGACCCTTCAAGATCTCATGGATGTATACATGCACACACATACAGCCACGTGTAGCACAAACCAGGCACGTGTTTTGACCCCTGGGCCAGCCTCGCGTTGTGAGAGTAGCTGAGGCCAGGAGGGACCTCACTCTGTCTCTGTTCATATTATTCAAAAGAATAAAGCATTTTTCCAGTAAATTGAAATTCGAAACAAAATGCCTATTAGGAGCTAAGAGACCTCCCTGGAGGAAAGAGCACTGGCATTTAACATGCAGACCCAGTGTTTAGCTCCAGTCCTTTCAAAAAACAACACAGCCAAACCAATCTCCCTGAGAATGGCACAGCAAATTTCTTGCGGATGAGCTTCGGCTGGGGCTCAGATATACAAAGTGAAATGAAGGCTTCATGGTTTATCAGAGCAGCCATAGTGTTTATTCTACTAGGAGCAAACACACAGGCTGCCTAATAGCACTGGCAGAAGATGTTTCCTGAAACACATATACAAGAGGACCTGTAAGCTACTGTATGGCCTTTAGTGAAATTTATGTGAAGAGACTTATGTTCACACAGAGGTCAGTGCATATGAGACCTTATATAGAAATAACGGTTCAACTAGAATAAAACAGTTTGCAGCACATATCGTTGCCTCAGATGGCAGTTTTAGTGTTAAACTGCTGGACTGAGAAACTGAGTCAGACTCGAGACTTTTGGTAAACAGCAGGGTGTGACTGTGTCATGCAATGTAGCTATGTTAATCCTCTTAGGGGTCACTGGTCAGAGTTTTTTAAAGACTTATTTGTCTAACAATAAGACAGTCACTACATCAGGATTGCCATGAGCTGAGACATACTTGACGATGCTGGGATCAAGTGAAAGCATGGAAAACAGATTGGAAATTGAAGACGTGTGACAGCCAATGGTTATTTTCTTTGGTCTGCATTACATTTAAGCTGCATTTTTCCTCAGGTTATTTTTAGTGTTCATCTGTAGCTTTAATGCAAACTTCCACAAAAAGAAGGTGGATGGTTTGATATGCAAAGCATGAGACTTAGGTCCCACGGCTGTTTAGATTTAGGCTACTGCAAAATTATATACAATATTTAAATAAGTTGTCAAAGTTATAATAGGTAACATTTACACATTAAAATATAAAGGACTATGTGTATGTATATAGGACTATGTTATATATTGTGTTGACATGTCACAGAGACGTCAGAGGCACGGTAATAAAGTATAAATAATAACATTATTACAGCAGTATTTCAGTCATAATGTTATTATTTTCAAGCCCTTTTGCAGCACATTAATCCAGTTGAGAGCTAACTTGGTGATGTGATGTTAATAGCTAACTTACCATTAGACATGTTGACTCATCTAAGAGACTTCCCATTCATTAGAGTTCATTAGAATAAAATGACATAACATGAATATACGTCACTAGACATGATGTGAATAAAACTTGTAAACATGATTTCTGCCCGAGTTGCCCGAGTTATTTTTAGACATTGCTTCAAATTAAACTTCTTATTTTACTACACGTATTGGATGTAAAAGTTACAAGGTAATCATGCTGGGTTGGCAGGAGTCAGCAAAAAAATGTCGTATAGAAAACAAAACATTTTGACAGTGAACATTTTGCAGATCTGTGTGGTTAGTTTGCATTGACAGCAGTTTGAGATCTGGAAAACTCTTCCTCAAGTTAATAAAAAAAAAACCTCAATGACTTTTTATATATCCTGCAAGACTTAATGTATGTGTGCATAATTTTGTGATGTAAAAACCTTGTGTTGTTGCTACGGCCTCTACCTCAGTTTATATTATAACATCAGTGCACTGGGCTGTGTATTACGGTGTAGTGATAAATACCCACTGTGAGCGCACTTATACATAGAAACACACTCAGTGAACGCTGCCTTTCTCGGTCCATCTGTGCCATTGCTCTGAGAAGGCTGAATTTATTCTTTGCCTATTTATTTGATGTTGATGAAAGAGTGGATCAAGTCCAATCGCATCAATCACATCAAAGACCTACTGTGCAACGCAAGGAATGGTATTGATGCACACATACACACATGGGCACAGTGGCACACAACCATGTACACCTTTATAGTTAGATCAGCCTCCTGATCTTGAGAGGGACTTATCTACCCCCAGAGAAATGTGAAATATCTTCTGGAGATGCTGCGCTTGTCAGCAGTATCTCTTGGCAGCAGCGTTCTTTACCAATGTTGTTAATGCAGAGGAGAATGTTTATTGTATTTAACCACCACTGTTTGTTCCTATATGGAGGTCAAAGTCATGCAGTCTTTCTCTGTAGTGCCACACACCCTCATCACTCCTTCTATATCTTTGGTCCTCCATCTCTCTTTGATTCTCCCGTCTCTCTCTGCCTACCCGCATGCCGAAGATAGTAAACGCACAGAGGCAGAAAACATTGAAGCAAGTCATCCACACAGTGGGAGACTGATATGTTATATGCAGGGGCAACTAGCTAGAGAGCCCTCTTTATTTCCCACAGCTCAGCTGATGCATTTTTCCCACTATCATGGGCATTATCCATACCAAGCCCTCCCCGCCACTGGCCAGACAGATGTGTGAGTGTCTGTGTGTGTCTGATGCGACGGGCATGACGAACATGATACATCTCATCACATGCTTCTCCTTAGCGGATTAACAGGCAGGCTTCCAACAGCATTTATGCCAATGCTCCTGTGGGGACTGGCTTTGTGCAGGCAACGGGAAAATTCAATCACTGCCTAAAGGATAGGAACGGGCAGAATGAAACGCTACTTTGGTTCCATTTCCATGTTAACGGCTGTTTTTCAAGGCTGCAAATAAGGAATGAGAGAGAAAGAGCTGGAGTGCAACTTCTCAATCTGCCCTGTTTGTACTTCTGCCTCTGTCAGGAACAAGGTCATGGGAGGATAGAGTCTGAAAATGCACACACCTGGTGGTGAATGTCAAGAAAGATTTCAAGATAAACTTTGGTTTGTGATGCTTGCATATATTTAGAGCTAGATGATAAATGTTATATTTTGAAATGTAAAAGATGTCTTAAAGGCAAGACATAGTCAGCTTCAAGCAAATACTTAATACTTAATGGCAATTGAAACAGGACTCTTGACTCTTAATGTATTGTCTTCCTTCTCTCACATTACAGCATAGTTTATTTTCTCTTAAAGCTCCAATTGATAAAATGCGATGCAAAAGTTCACTGAGGTTAACTGAGGCCCCTTAGTGCCACACTATAATCTCTTCCACAGGCACCACTTTTAGCACATAATTGATTGAGAACATTTTCATATATTTCAGTGGTCATGTGGGGAAAAGCAGCACAAGTTACAGTATCATTCATGAAACACAAAGAGCAGCTACTGCAGAAAGCTAGTTTAGAGAGAACAGGTTAAAGTAGAGAGTTTTCTATGTGTGATAAATAAAGTGTGTGACTTATCTGAGAGTTCCCAGTGTTAAGCTAGTGCACAGTATTGTCTACAGTATACAAGACATCTGTTCATGCATTTATGCCTCAGAGGATATTACCAATTTGATAGGTATCTCTGAGAAACATCTGCCTAGAAAAACAGCCCAGTCCCAAGCTCAATAACACAATTGTCAAATACACTCGTGTATGGTTCGCCAAGCTTGCCAAGATCCAAAGGGAAGATCCCAGTGTCTTAATTTGACGGCAATATTACCTACGCCAGTGCAGGAGATATGAAAGCAACTGTCAGGAAACTTCAGGGTAATCTTTACAAACCTATTCAGCACTGTGTGTTCATTATGCTTGTCTTAGCTCTTATTATTTGTTTGGTTTGACTTGATCCCTGTGGGTTTTATTAAAACAGATCTATACATTTCAAGAAATCAGTGACACATTCTTGAGTGTATGTGACAGTTTTGCTATTGAGCCTAAGGTAACAGCAACTCTGGCAGACTGGCATTTACACTCGCAGATGTCAGATGTAAAGGGAAAAACTGTCAAATTTCTAATGATCCTATTCATTAACTATGCTCCAGTCAAATCTTGTATGGCAGAGGTGTCATTTACAACATGCATTTTTTAACACATGTGGCGGAGAATGCATTATGAGTGGTTTAGCATCCGAAATCCAAAGTTTAGTAAAATGTGCTTGATGGGGAACATGAGTTTTGACTCGAAACCCACATCTGCCCGATACTACAGTGTGAGAGATTGTCAATCATATATCTCTAACTGCGACTGAATGAGTAATGTATGTGCGTGTACTTGAATGTGAATATGCGCATGAATGCACTGGTGCTTGTATACCTCTGTGTGCTGTGAGTGTTTGTGTGTCTGGCTGCTGTGGGATTTACAGAACAGACAGTGAAAGATAGAGAGAGAGAGAGAGAGAGAAAAAGAAAGAGAAATATTGAAAGAGAGGAGAGGAGAGGAGAGGTAAACTAAAGCTGCATGACGAGTACACCGGGGCACAGAGCCCCGACCGGGAGCGACAGTCTGAACATAGATACACCATGTTCACGCAGACAGTTAGGAGTAGAGGAGATTTCCCTATGGAGTGAGGCCAGGGATGCTGGACACCTGAATACACATGGATACACACAGACACAGCGAGCCTGCACTTACAACCCTGCAAGCCACATCTCCAAAACACAAACAAATGATCGCACGCAAAAGCACGTTTATCTGTACTGGAAGTTTTAAAAATTGGTGAGCGTGCACACTTGAGACTCACACGGACAGTCGAGTGCGGGATGAGGTGATGGTATTTTTTGCATCTCAGTCGGCTGAATTTTCCCTTACACCTTGAAATGTAAAGTTGACGTCTACCCCCCATCAGCATTAAGCCCTGACCAGAATACACAGCGCATACTGGGGGTGAGTGTTGTCCTGCCCCCACCTCTCTAAAACATCACTGTCAAATTCCCCTCACGCACGTTCTCTTTCTTCGGTGAGGCAACAGAAAAAAAGAAACAAACATCATTGTTGAGGCAGAAGTATTGGATATGCACATCATGCCTGTGCTTACAGCAATCCCCTAAGACAGCGCTGTGTGAGTAGAAGGTGTGATGGTGTGTGGACTGTATGTGCATGAGCGTATTTGTGTTTGCAATATTTATTTTTCTTTGCCGTCAGAGTCATGATCTGATTGACATATTTAATACATGTCCTGTGATGATTCTCTGAGAAAGATGGAAAAACATCGCCCGTCTTCAGCAACGGAGTAAGACGCATAAAATCCTGTGAATGATAATTACCTAGAGAAATTGAGGGGGAAATCTATTTATATATCTTTTCTTTTGACGGAAGAAATACCATATGCATTATTCTAAAAAAGGAAAGTATTGGGAATAGACAATGCATGTGACTGACAAGGAGATGAAACGGTTCATTCTAGGGCGTCAAAGTGGCAATATTTCAATGTGACACTCTTTTTCTAAAAGAGACCATCATTGAAGCAAAGAGCTAACAGCTATCAGTTGAAAAGACTCTTGTAAAGTAAAATCTTACACTTATAATATACTGGCGCCCGCCCACAGGGAGGAGAGCAAGAGGAGGGAAAGAGGTAAAGAAACATTTTTGAAGGACTGTGACCAATCTATTGTTTCTGATTGACAAGTGTTATTCCTCAGGGTTAGTTTGGGATTGTGTGGGTAGAACAGTCACCCAAGTACCTAAGTGGGTTTAATACAGTTGATTCTGAGACAGTTCTATTACTGACATGTCATACTTTTTTTTTTTTGAACCTGTCTGATTTCATGAGAGGATGAAGTGAAAGTAATGAACTCAGATCCCAAATGGTTGGGACTTTTTCACGAGACCTTCCATGAACATCCCATTGACGTCAAACTATTAATTCTTAAATGCAATGTTTCATCCACAAATGAATACTTAGTTATTGATTACCTAGCAGCCTCCGTGTCTGTCAAAACTTCTTTTAAGTTAAATTACCCCTTATAATCTAGTCTAAAAGGATTTTTCGTAAAAGGTCAGAGCAGTTATTAATATGTTGAAAGACGAATTCCCCTACTGCATACCAATTTTATGCTGTCAGGTTGCTAACTATTCAGCAGATGAACTGTAGTTTGCTATGATCTCAAGGAAGTCAGTTTGCCTGAGTACAGTCCTGGATACTGTTTTGCAATTTGATTACAGCTGCTCAGGGAGAGATTTGTTTTTTTCCCTAAGTATAGTTTGAATCAATACTACACTAGTTTCTAGATTTAAATTCATTAGAGGGTTAACAAAAAATCCGGTAAATGTGTAGTCATTGCACATTTTCAGTCACGATCTTTGATGTTGACTTTGCACACTTAACTGCCCAGGGATGCACGAGGAATGTTGTCACCAATTTGCCAGAATATAATTTTGCCATTGTATGTGTCTGCAAACCATATAATCTCAAAGTGTCTGACCCAAAATCACACTTTATATCAGTATTTCTAGACACGTGTTTAGATATGCTCTTTTGGCATGAAGGTACATGTAAATTGTTCACAGACAACATTTTTATTTTTTCCGAGGAAATGACAGCTTTATTGAAGTTTCTGTGGTTTTATTTTGCCAGTAAAAGCAGTTGGTTAGGTAAAGACCAACCAAAGCAAAGCAAAGCAAAGATAACAAATGACTCACAATGTATTTGTTTGTATTTGTATTTGTTTTGAATCTTTTTGTGTGTGCTTTTATTGGCTTCACCTAAAAATGTATAGGAGTTGGGATGCAAACTCTGGTGCCAAAGTCATGGATTTTATATCTCTGTCATCCACCCAGTGTCGTCTGGTTGGAGAAGTGTACACCATTCACACATTGCAGCTATAATGGCTAAACTGTTACTTGGGGTCTACTCTTCATTGCACATCCTCCTAGTGTGTCTAAGGGGTCCCCTGGACACACTTTAAGGACCCCTGAGGCCAATCCAGTCACTAATATTTCACGGCAGAAAGGTTATGTCGGTGTCATGAATCCTAATAAGCAAATCCACTATCTGTTTGATCTAAAATCAGGGTCAAAGGTCAGGGCCGAGGTTAGGTTTAAGAGGTCGGTAGGTTACAATCGTTATTTTTTTGCTTCAGAACACAGACACTCATTAATTTACGAATGCATTGTGCTCACAAAATTTGGGTAGTTTGGGTAATTTTGGACAGAAGTAACTTGGGAGTTGAGCAACAGGTGGAAAATCGGTCGACCCTGGGTTCGACCGCGGCTGTCAAAAGGTTTTGTCTCTCTTTGACACACAGCATGCGTCCGAGGCAGACAGGACAAGGCAGGAAGTTGCTGTTCATACCAATCAATAATATCTTTATTGACCAGAGAAAATAGTCTTGTCAGTGCACTCTGTCTGATTAGCTAACCTAATCATTAATAGTATGGGCTATTGACTCAGAGTATCAGAGTGCTCATCATGAGGGTCATAAATGAGCAGAGGTGTCCCTGGGACATTGATCGCTGTCTCTTGGGTACAGAGCTGCTGTTAACAATAGAAGGATAAAAGCATCCATGCAAACAGCACAGAACATAGAACAGAGTTTTCCTGCTGCTTTGACGCCTGTCATTCTGTTTTCTTTAATTTTTTTTTTTCACTTCATAATAGTATATTTTATGATTGCACTGGTAAGAGGTTTTCCGGTGCTAATACACTTCTACTGGTGCTTCAAATTCCACTTGCAGGTATAGAATTGATGGGAATTCAAAGCACTTTGGTCCATTTAAATGTTGATGTCTAGCAGTTTTACCATGTGGTTGAGCTAAAAGCAGAACATTGCAAAACAACAACCAAGTATAAAAACCTGTTGTAAAGAAGAAACTCCTTCGTCATGTACTGTGTCTGTCCTGTATGTTTTTGTTCAGGAAAAGAAAACTCATTTTGTTTTATACCGTCATCATTCCTGTCTTGTTTTGCTCAAATGTAATAAAGTAGAATTTTTTCTGCATCTTTATCTGAGAAAGATATCAGACTTTTTAAACCACTCCTTAATCCAGCGATATGTCCTCTTTCTCTGGCTTTACCCCAGAGTATTTTATGAAAGACAATGAGAGAATGTAAGACTTAATAGTATTACATCTGGCTTCATTAAGTGAGACTTGGTATTCAGGTTCACATTAGTGTCACTGAAACAACATGTGATTTCTCTGTTCAAATGGCTAGGATGTTTCTGCATTTTGAAAGCAGAACAAACAACAGAGAAATGCACAATTTTGAATCATCCCTGACAGAAAACAGTTGAGAAGTACATGCTAACATTAACAGTACATAACAGCTTTTGGTCTGCACTGGTTTAGAAAGTTTCATAAGGATGACAAGCATGTAATAACCAAAAAAGGGAACGAGAATGTAACTTAATCTACAAAGTCCGGGATGGGGCCTTGAAATCCACTTCCCACTGCTTCAAGGGTGGAAGTGAAGTTTACAGTCATGCAATTGCATCAAATTTGTTTTAAGGGACGCTTTAATGCCGAAGGAAATGAGAAAGTGAAGTCTGACTTCAACGTAAACCTTCCCTTAATCAAGTTTGGTTAAAATGATTGGTCACCACGGGCTACTAATTTAACTGGCATCTATCTGGAGCATGTTGCCTAAGCTTATTTAATGACTTACTGTACCTCGTTACAAGAGTCACCACAGGGTGGTGTGGATTTCATCACTGGCAGGTTTTGGATTCTGTAAATAATTTCTTTCTTTCTTTCTTTCTTTCTTTCTTTCTTTCTTTCTTTCTTTCTTTCTTTCTTTCTTTCTTTCTTTCTT
>JAPQRN010000027.1:25735722-25786465 GCA_037367275.1 Coranthus polyacanthus | reverse complement strand
TCAGGTGTGTTGGAAGAGGGAAACATCTAAAACATGCTGGATTGTGGCCCTCGAGGACCAGAGTTGGACACCCCTGGTCTAAAAATTCAGTTAAAACATGTAATATATTTGGATGGAAAGCTGCCCAGTGGCGGCATTTACCGACCTGTACACGACAAGAAAAATATTTTTCCCTGCTGCTGTAAATGACCAATATATACTTACTAGAATGACATACGATATTGTACACCCAGCATGCACCACACGCAGGGAATGTGACTTTGTATATACCTGGATAATAAGTAGGTACCCAGGTCAAGAAAAGACTATGATTTGTAAGCATCATGATTGAAATGTCTTGATTTTTTCTTGTGTGTGTAATAAGTTTTGTGTGAGGAGAAGTGGAGTTGTTTAGATAAAGCCTTTATCACCAGGAGGAAATGAGCAATCCTACATGAGCCAGCATGCATTTACACACCCTCAGCATAGTGATGCACAGCACAAGCCTCGCTGATAAAATTCCCAAGAAAGCCACTTGATACTGCGAAACGTAAGAGTCACACTTAATTTGGAAAGGACAATGTGATACTCAGCTTACTGTCAGATGACTGCAGCCATGTGCACAAAATTAACTGTTAATTAGATGGTGCAATGGTATGAAACAGTACAGTATGAAAAGCAGCCTTAATATACTAAGTGTGTGTTGGAGTCAGAGATCAGGGTAGAGTTAAGTAGTCTGTACAGATACTACAAAGAGTGAACTGACGCAGACACCAAAAACAAGAAAAATAAACAGTTTCGAATTACGAAATAACCAGCTGCATGACTTTGCCTTTTGTTTAGATGAAACGTTACTGTGGTTACTGATGTGTAATAATACACTCTATGTTTTATCTCAATGTGGGCCACATACTGTAGAAGAGCCCATACGCGCCAGCATACCCACAGCATGTAACCACATTCCTGCCTTCTGACCACCAAACTGTCTCTCCTCATGCAGAGAAAAACACTGCAGATGAGGACAGAAATGAAAGGCTCAGGGCATTTCCACGACATCATTTTAGTTTAGTTTTAGTGACTTTGCTGACCACTTGTGGAGTCGTTACAGCTGTAAAAGATTATTCAATTACCTTTTGACTGAACTTGCTTACGAGTGAAAATAAACTCGAGCTGAGCTATCTATGGTGACTATGCGGTTGTTACATTGGAAACATATTTTTGTCATTTTTGGAGAGTAATAACATAAATCGGTGTATTTGCGCCAGTGTGACCCCATAGACATTACTGACATTTATGCTGTAGTGAAATGAACACCCACAAGCTTTTAGGGATAAAAGGGCACCAGCTGTTGGCAACAGATGATAATTGGCTGCACTACTAAGGGAGCTGGTGCCTTCACAGTAATTCCCTCGGAAAAAAAACAACAAAACATACACAACAGGAGATGCGCTATATATTGTTTCTGTGTTAGTGTAGCACGATATTATGAATATGAAAAACATAATGCGCAATCAAAGGAAAACAATCAGGGTATTGTTAGCAGCTCAGCGACATGTAAATAAACAATTCTGAGCTGCAGTGAGACAGTACTCACTCCACCTTCTGGCACATGCGTCTGGACGGATGCCACGCCACGGCAGACCCAAATAATAAGAAGCACGTCAAGTTGGGAACACTCAAACTCCTACACCTAAATCTCCACGGAGCTCTAATGCAAACAAAACTTTTAATAAATAGATGACTCTGTATCCGGCACAGTTAATTGCCTCATCATATTGTCCCTCTGGATTCAAGCAGTAATGTGTCATCTTTATGCATGACAATGAAAAACGCAGACATGATTTATCTGCCTACACATTATCACGCCACATACAGTATTGCTAGGCCTTTTTCAGAATTTACTGCGCCCATTCCGGTATGAAGGAGCACTTGAGCATACTCGACATATCTTCGCTGATATTTGACTGCTGATTAAGTTGTGGGTTTGTGCAGGATGCATATTTGAGCAACATATGCACAACTCGAGCTTTCGAGAGAACTGTGTGTGTTTATTGCTGCGCAGTATGTCTATAGTTGATGGAAAGGGCTTCATACTTAATCCATCTGTTTTGGTTAATCAGGAAATGGAACTTATTTGTACATTATTTTTTATTGTACCATATATTGCATATATTATATATGTTAAATTATACAGTAAATTATACAGTATTACACGATTGTTTTCAGTAGTCTTATTAAAACAAGATGATTTAAGACTTCATCAGTGGTTTTTACAGCTCTGGAAAATGTTTTTCTTTTATTATATTTGGAGCAAAATTATTCGTTTTGGTTTATTTTAGAAACTGAAAACAACTTCTTGTCAGTTTTGAGAGCATTTATTTGCAGAAAATGACAACTGGTGTCTTCAGACCTTAAATAATGCAAAGAAAACAAGTTCATATTCATTTTTAAACAACACAACACTAATGAGAGGAAGAGTTCAGAAACCAACATTCGATGGATTTTCAGTCACAGCTTTCATGTGTCTTGACGTGCTCTGTGCCTGTCTTTCACACTGCTGTTGGGCGCTTTATGCCACCTCTGTCACAAAAATGAAAGTCTGGCCTTGTTTGATGCTTTGTGACCATCCACCTTCCTCTCCTCAGATGTTGAAATTTGAAATGGTCTCTTCATTTTTTCCAGAACCGCACGTGTGTTACTTACCAAAACTGTATTTTTAAAATGGACTTTAAAAACCACCACCAGTGACCACAGCTTTAGCCAAACTGACATGGATAAAAAAAAAAAATCTTAGAGATCATACATTTTAACATCATACAAGGATGATTCTCGCATCTTGAAACGCAGTTAGACAAGTCAGCGTTGGCTATATGTAGGACTAGGCACCTACAACATTGTCAGTTTGTACACATGCTTTTCTACACCACCATGTTTGCCTATTCTGAAAATAAATACACTACACTATTTGTATGTCTCTGTGGGTCAGAAACTGAACCATACTGATTGGGGCCGCCTGGAGCGAGAACCCTGCACTTTTACATCTCCAACCCTCATTCTGACAGTGATACCTATTTCTCGCTCTATACGCTGATGGTAATGGTAAAGAAGAACATGATGATAGTGAGAACGACAGCAGTGCTGGTGGTGGTGATGAGCGTGATGATGATCTGCTATTGCTGCCAATGATGTTGTAGGTAAAGAAAAGCACTGTAGATATGCAGGTTGTATCAGGATGACGGTAGGGGTCCTGGCCGGCAGCAGTAGCATGATAGGAGAAATCACATTAAGTGGAATGAATGTGATTGGGCCTCGGGCTTGTCATCAACACACAGGCCCCCAATTGTTTCTGGATTACACTGTGAAGGGCAGCGAAAGGAGGAACCGAAAATTGCATGGCACTCACCGGAGGGTGTTTTGAGGTAAGGGTGTATGTAGGCAACTGTGTGTTTAAATGGAAGACTGTGGGTTCGGTATGAAGTTTGAACACTGCAATAGACAGACGTCAGGCCTCTCAAAGAAGAAAGAGAGACGAGAAACATCACTTTTAAAGTGTAGAAGCGTCTGTTTTTTGCCACCAGCAAAGAACACTTTGAGCCCCAGATTTACTGTCAAACAGCCTCTTAAGTGTCACCCTGTCTTGTAACGACACATGCACTCCGGTGGATGTCTCTATCTCTCTGTGTCACTTTGGTTCTGACAGCTTCTCTTTAGACTCTTACTCTGTGGATGGAGCCACTTTTCTGATCCATCAATCCTTGAGAAGACGAGAGGAGAGGACGGGAGAGGAGAAAAGAAGACAGAGAGGGAGAGTCTAGTGGATGGAGATGAGAGCAGATTTGTCAGACATACAGAGTGTCTATCTTTGATTAAAATAGCACGTTTTGGAGCAACACGGCATGCTGGTTGTGAAGCGGCGTGGCAATGTGAAGGCCCTGGTCGATAACACTCCACCGCAGTGGAATATGAAAAGTATTGATCTGCTATTTACCTCGGACAGCTTTGAGCACAAAGCCTGTGATGTTTCTGTAGCCAACCCTCCCAGTCAATACATTCTGCTTTTCTCTACATCACTCTGACTTGTAAAGAGAGGGAAAAGAAGTTCCTGTCATATCAGACACGAAAATGCATTCTGCTTTTGAGTTTTTGTGTTGGAGAGGTCAGGCTGGTTTTGGTGCTTATCACCTCATGGATCTCATGCAGTGGAAGGGGATGCTTCAGGGCAATGAAGGTTGGGGTCAACTGGAGAAAGGTTAGAGCCAAAGAGAGGCGGTTTGTGGCAGTATAAGGGACAAAGGCTGAAGTAAGACGGATGAGGGCTAGCCAAGGCCGTGACCTCATGTCTTTTACACATGTACACATGAGGGCTCCTACTCCTGCTCATGTGTGCGAGTTCGCAAGACAAAAACAAACCACACAGAAATATTTGATATAATCTAAATACACAAATCAATAAAACACATAATGTGGGCTGAGTCATTACTACATATTTTAATGTGGAAATGTTGCATATTGTACCTTTAAGCCTTCACACTGTGGAAAATCTGTGGAATCAAAAGAACTGACAAACGTGTTTAAGTGTTCAGATCACATGTAAGAGACCTACTGAGAGAAAGACACTCGGGACAATACTCACTGTTAAAGCTTGCTGATCCCGGATCAGAGTGGGGGGAGGCCAGCAGGGAGTAATGCAGAGAGACAGACAACCAGAGAGCTCTGGTACAACGGACTGAAGAGCAGCCCCAGAGACCAGAGAGAGCTGCTCCACTCAGGAGAAACACAGACACAGAGAAATTGAATTTCTGTTCGAATCTGCATGCAGCGCCACTGTGCTCTTAATGAAGGTAAAGGCTATGTGGGGATACTTGTATGACGATGCAATCACAACCTTTAATACAATGTCTCTCAGCCTGATTATCAGTCCTGGTCAGTGTCATCGGGTCTATTCAAGAGGCTGAGTGAATAAGTGGGAAAACAGAAAGAGACTGTGATTAGAATCGAGTGAGTAAACGCACCGGGGTGGCTGAGAATTGGACACATCTGCTGTGATCAGAGGAGAGGTGTGGTTCTGTGGACCTCTAAGTAGCTGGATTAACCACTGGCCACGGGGCTATTGATGTTATTGAACTGACAGTGTGATGAATGGAGTCCTTCCACAAGGTGTATGAGCCCGCTGCCGTAGCTGGTTAGCGTTCACAGGCCAGGCGGCGTTGGAGAACACAGAGCTGCAGCAATTAATCTTAAAAGCAAAAGATTTTGTTTAGGCAGGCTTTGATTATCATAGGCAGAGTCAAAATTTGCATGATTACCAGGAACGTGCCTGGAGGCTACATCCCTCAACGACCCCTAGTTAACTGTAATTAATCCACGTCGCAAAGGTTAACCTGCTACCAGATGCATGCTTGTCGATATGGACACCTTTCAAAAGAGATCACCACTGGCGGTGAAAAAATGAGAGGCGGATGCTCAGGTTTCATTGCTTCATTACATTTTAAGCGTTCTGTTAATTCAATATGGACAATAGAGTTTCTGGTGCTTATACTTTTATGTAACTACATTTCAAAGCTCCTATTTTGTGCTGAACAGCTTTTTCGCCTTGTGCAGCACGACTAATCCAAGAAAAGAGGAGCTTGACAAAGTGGGAGAAAATACATGATTACTTCTGTGTTTATTTAAATATCCCATTCTGCAGACCCGACTCGCTCTAAGAGTCAATTAGACAGTCAAAGATTCACTCCAATTACTTTCTTAATCTAATGTGCTGAGTTAATTTTGTTCTCTTAGAACAATATGTAGTCATTTGGGGAGGCTTAGAGCGAATTAAAAGTATTCAATGGGCATTCATGTTTCTGTTCTGTGGCTAAAACAGTACGTTCCTTTACGTTAACGAAACAAATTACACTATTTTTATATCTAACTGGTGTCAGGTGGAAAAAACAAGCAGTTGTACATTAATTCTATTCCTTTGTGAATCTGACTTGAGGGGGGCAAAGGTGGGGTTTAGACAGAAAGTAGCACTGCATGGAGATACGCATTATTTCATGTGACCGCCTGGCTTTTGCAGCAGCACAGAAAAATCCGGGGAATCACCATACTGGTCAAACAAATGTGTGTGATATTCCAGAAATATCACTTGATAACGTCCCCTGAACAGTAAAATACTTTAAAAAATCACGGTATTAAAGTATAGTATGGAACATTTCTGCATTAAAATTTCTAAAAAGGACTGAGGCTATATTACAGATTTTTTTTTGTTGACTTGTACTTACATTATATCAAATGTTTCTGAGAAATACGAGATTTTATCACACGTACCTGCCCGTTTTTATTTGGTCACCTGTCATATTCCCTTCACAGCCAAACACGGTAAACACAGTGAAATGGCATAATGTGTATTGACGTACATTATCTCCTCTGTAAACATGATTTCTGCCCAAGTCATATAAAACAGATTTTCATCAGCAATGGTCGCAACGACAACCCCCGTGATCCCCTCGTGCTACTTCACAATGTCTTCAAACTATGTCTTTTGATACTGTTTTGACTGACAGACCCCTAGTGGAATTAATTACATACTGTGTGTTTAATAACTATTAATCCATTACTCAAACGGGTTAATAGTTGTCAACTCGGATTTCACCAAATTACCAATATCTAAAATATATTGTATGAAATGTGTTGCTCCACTCATGCATTTTGCAGAGATGCAGACTCATTAATATGTTTTTTTCTATTGGAGTTGTGTCTTTATTCTTCTGGTGCAAGTGCTTGCCTGCCGCATGCGAATAACCCCATCTGCATGCAGACACAAATGTTTGCACACAAAAACACAGACACGTCCCTCTGTCTCTGTGTAATCACAAGTAATCAACCAGCCAACATGTTTCATCTTGTTAATTTCTAATATTTGCAGGGCTGCAGAGGTTCCTGAGGGTGTTGTTTAACTAATCCAATGATAAGGTCCGGAGGATTACTCACATTGGGCTCCACATTCCTCCTCTCTGTTTAACAGGGAGAGGCTAAACTCAGTCAGCTGAGCTCCTCTGTGAACTGCAAATCACTTCGCATTCAGACAAGCAGTCGTCCTGACCAGAGCTGACCCGGTTCCTCCCAGTTACAGAAAGCAAATCATGATCATCTGCATGACACCGTCTTGACAGACCACACCTGCCTCCTCTTTGATATACAGACTAGAATAGATAATAAATCCAAACACAAGATCTGGAAACACAGATACATGAGGACAAGCCAGAGAGATGACAGATAGGGAAAAGATTTGGTGAACAACAGCAGGACGAGCTGAGTTCATTCTCTTTTATGGAAACAATCTGTTATTGTCCATCAAGAAAGCATAAAATAAACATTCCCAAGAAAATTTATTTGGCCTCCAAACAAAACCATCAAGCCAATCAGATACTGGTGATATTTCTTTGAGTCTTATTTCTTTTTCACCTTGTCCCGACCCACTGTGATGTGTCTTATCTGTGCTGGCTGAGACAGGTTTGGACAGAGGTTGTCTTTTTCCAATTTGTGCTTTTATTACTTTCATCACAAATGTATGACTTTTTGTGGTTCAGAGGAAAAATTCTGCCATTTTTCTCTGTAGATGAAAAGTGATACATTTACATAAAAGCATAAATTTAAAGCTTGTTAGAGTGAGCTGTGAACATTGTGACCGTTTGAAAACTTTCAATGTGGTTTGACTTGAGTTTATTGTGAAAAACGGACATAATTGCTCATTTTTTCTGTTTTTTTTTTTTTTTAAGGGATCTTGGTTTTCACACACATTACATAAGTAGCAGGTTGTTTTCTTTTTCTTTAACCAATCATCGCACAAACTATCTTTCCATGAATGGTTGATCTGTTTCGTTAAATTAAGGTCTTTGCAAGATCCGCATCAGCGTACTTATGATTTTAAAACTAAACACACCGCAGAATCGACTTGATGCCGGCCTTTAATCTAAAATGAGATTGCTTACATAAATATTAGAATTTTAGACAAATAACAATGACAAAGAACAGAGTGAGTTTGGAACAGGAAAACATTTTTCTTTGTCCGTCCCTTCCTTTTGTTCAGTTTTATCTCTCCTAACAAACATCCCAAACTCTCTGAGAATAGCTGTGAAGAGACATGTTGTCGGTGTTTTACCCACAGAATTCAAACCCTTGAATAGTAGCTCTACGTGTTTTTGGGGTTTTTTTTATGACAATGGTGGGAGCAGGACAAGACTCCTGGAAGCTCACGTACGCCTATAGGCACATATGTGCACGCCTACAAGCACACATCTACACTGGCAGTCTGGCACTGGTGCCGGTGCCAGTGCATTGTTCCAAATGTTTAGTTTGGAGATACAGATCATGCCTTCTTTTGATGAAGTAATTTCTGGCTATAATTGACCTATGTTACACAAGAGCAACAAAAGCAGGTTTTAGAGACATGCTTGGCCGTCACGTAGCTGAATACAACCATAACACACTTCACTTAAGAATGACAAAATGCATCCAAACACACTGGTCTTGGAGTATGTTGTTAGCATTGAGAGCACGTTGAACTGGTCATCCATAGAGTTTTACAAAAACCTGAAGTAAATTCAAAAAGCTTTTCTCTGTCTACCTTTTTCTGCACTGACCATGAAGGTAGCTCAGAGAATTGGGCTTTTGACTGGAAAGCTGGTTTTTTTTTTGTTTTTTTTTTTCACATCCCTGAGCTGAGGAACATTAGGGCAGAGCGTAAGAAAAACCCAGAGCATTCCCTCGTAACTTTTGTGGAAGTGACCCTGAGCAAGGCAATTAACACCCGGCTGGTCAAGTAGAAACGCTCCACGAGCAGCAGTGGTGAAACCTTGGCTCCCAGAGGTGTGAATGTGTGTAACTGAATGTGGGTGAAGCAGGGCGTTTCTGAAAAGCAGCCTAGCACGCTCGGTCAAACTAGCCTGAGTAAATAAAGGCAAATAAATAAATAAAGCCTGTATTTTTCAGAGCCCAGCCACAGCGGAGGAAGCACTGTCATGCTGGTTTGAAAAAGATCCCCTGAACACTGTCTAAAGCGCACAGCGGGGAACGTTGCCTTGGCCCACATCCTGTGCAAATTCACCCCATTTCAGTTTATTCAAAACACAATATTCTCATTACGCTCAGTTGGCTCGGTGCACTGTCATTTCATCTGGCTTTCCGCACACCAGCACATTAGCCCCTTTGGTCTAGTAATGTTCAGAACATAACCCATAAAGAACCATTGTAATGTGCCTCTGCCTCATTATTGCCAGGTCAGTGTATGGAGCAACACGGGAGAATAGGGTGCCTCATATGGCTTGTTAATTCAACACCTCTCTCATTCAGAGCAGCATTTGTACAGCTGGCCTTTTGAAGGGAGTTCAAACTATATACTCCTACACATGCAGACACATAGATATGCAGTGACACCGCATGCACAGACACACAAACCCAAGTCCCGGCTCTGACATCACTCCACACCAGTGGTTCTTGCCCAACCTTCAGCCCCCACCTTGGGAAATCACCCAGAGCCTGTCCAGCCACCAGGGCGTGAAATACACACCCCTGGAAAGCAACTGAGGTGGGTGGAACGCCGGGGCCGTCGGAGGTGGTGAGGGGCCAGGAGGTGGCGAGTAGCAAGTGTGAGAGTGTGATGTTTGGAGATGGAAAATGAGTGGAGAATTCGGGGAAGAAAATGCAAAGGGGAGTGAGTGTGAGCGTGCTCTGGAGGGAGCGGAGGGGGTGTCAATTGGAGGGTTTGGGTGGTGAGTGATGGAATTGAAGACGGATTAAATGGACACTAGGTTTCGGGAGGAGGAGATGTAAGGAGGGGGTGCTTAGAAAAAAGGAGGTCTGGGGGTGCACTCTTGGCCTTGAGACTGGGGCTCCGTCACGCCTCATGTCTCCGCGAGCCACTAGGGCCTGGCACTCCAGAGGGGAGTCAGCCCAACCTTTGTTACACTGTAGGAGTGGGGAGTGACAAGGCATACCAGCATGTCTGACATGTCAGAGCAGTTGGCTGGGAGACCCAGAATGTGGTCGGGTCTGACGCTAGCCATCTGTAGCTTAAAAACAGGGCTGGACTGTTTTAATTGATGAAAACTGCCCCGGGAAGGATGTGGAATCGTGCTTCAAGGAGAAAACAAAGAGCGGTCGGTGATGTGTTGATTAAATGTTCACTGAGTTATTTCAGCAAGCAAACAAGTCCAGAATATCCTTGGAGGAACTCTAATGGCAGCTAAATCAAAGGGAGTGTTTTTTTTTTTTTTCATCTGAAAGACAAATAGAAATATGCATGATAAGATTTGAGTATTCCTTGAGTCCCCGGTTGGATGTATTCATCCTTATTCTGTTCTCTCAAAGAGCTCTCTTTAAAGTCACCCAGCGAAGGGAAGTGATGAAATGGAGCAATTATGTATCCATTTGTGCTATTCAGGTGAAACCAGGTGTAAAATTTCCAATCTGTGCACCTGCTGTATCTTCAATTCATTGTGCTTTCCCACCAGTGTTGCCTCTTAGATGATAATATTCAAAATATGGACAAAATATTACATGCAATAAATCTATTTAACATTAACATATTGCTTTCCGCAGAGAAATATTGTTTTTTTTCCTGTATAAATTTACCCCCAAAATTGCAACAGCTAAGTGATGATAGCCAAACACAAACAAATTTATACCAGAAACATTACAGGATTGTTGAGTTGTGCTGCAATAAGAGAAAGAAGGAACTGCAATAAAACAAAATTGTCCCTCATCAAGAAGCAACATGCTTAATTTGATATCCAGACATTTAGGAATATGAGAAGGAAAACAATGGAGCATTCTCATCCAGACTGGGGAGAAATACATTCTTTGGTGAAAACAGATAGCCGAGTCATCTCCCGTCGGGCTGCAGATTAATTTTCATTTTCCAAACAGTTTGTGCATATAAATATTCATGAACCACCTTGAAAAGCAATGGGCGACTTTATAAGGCGGTCAGCGCAGAAACCAACAAACCCCCCCCTCCCTTCTCTGCAGCTGTGCTGGGGAGGGGGGGGTTAGTTCATGATGAAAGACTCTCACTATCCACGACCTTTCCAGTCTAAAACAAAGATTTGCACAATTAACTACTTTTAAATGTCATCCAACTGCCAAATCTGCATATCAACGCCAAGCCTTGAATAGAAATTAGGATGTTTGTGGAGGAATCGTTTTTCTCCCTTGTCCCAAACCCAGTGCCACTAAATAGTGTTCTTTCTCATTTTAGCCAGGAAGGAAAATGTAAATGTCAACATATCTTGTGTGGAGATCCTTCTGTTGCTAATTAACCTTTGCCGTTTAGAAGCTAGACTGAGTTCTGCCTAAACACTGCAATTAACTCCAGCTTGAGAGACAGAGCGACAACATCTACATGGAGCCATGCAACCGGGAAATCACAGTGACTTCATTATTCCTTGCCAGCGCACTGTTGCACACCTCACTTTTTTGAGGGTACTCATCGGTTGATTTTTTTTCCCCCAGGTGGCAGAATGAGCCTTATAGGGAGGATGTCAAAATTTGGTGGATTAACAAATCTAATTTCTTTTATCTTCATGAAGCTGGACAGGAAAGCTGGTTTAGTTTTAGCCCCTGGTGAGAGGAAAACCATTATAGGGAAACTCATACTAATAAATCTTCATACATCAAGCTGAGGACTGCCGGGGTCTATCATGTTTAAGTTCAATTTCCAGATGCATTGACTGGGAGGAAAATTCTTCCTCCGCTAACCGACTTCAACCATCCAAAACAAGTAAACGTACCGGAGTAATTCAAACGCTCTCCTCTGGTGTTCTGTATGGGTCCTTGGGGCCTGAACTGCACAGACTGCTCTGGAGTCATGAATACCAACACTGAGCTCTCTCCTGCCGCTCAAAGGCAGTGTCAGTTACAAAGTCAACCCATTAACATCTTCAGCATTCAACAGTGCTCTCCTTCCCAAATGCAGAATCAACATGAGTCAATAGACAGACCGAATACCACAGGTAGCTGGGCAAGCACGAATACCTCGCCGCTCCCGCTGGAACGGGGTGAGAACAGTATATGATGATTGACGGGAAATATTTTTCTTTTATATGTTGATTAATATTGAAACTCTTGAAGCACTCGGGCCAGATGCACATAAATGACTGACAGGATTTCCAGCGGAAAGGAAGAATCTGGGTTTGGAGAGGGCAGGGGTTAAAAGGAGGGAATGCTGGGAGATGCCAGAGTAAAGTTGATTCAGTGTAGGATGAATAGGATGGAGCACTGCTTTAGAAGACTCGACCCTCCACAGTCAGACACTGAAATCAAGTGAGAAACAAAGAGACAGTTTAAAGAAACGGAACAGAATATTCAGAGATTTAATTAGACCAAAAGAGGTTGCACAAAATATGTGAAGACAGGACAAGACGCCGCTTGATCTAGAGAGCTAAGGAGAGTGTTTTTTGGCATAACGAAGTGATGTTCTTAAACAACTCATAAGGACTGTGCTTTATCAGATTGATACTGCAGTAGATACCATTGAGAAATGTCAAGTATCATCGTCAACAATCAGCAAGTTACTGCATGCAGCGTGCCTTGGTCTGATGCTCTAAAACCAAGCTCTGCCGCAGACAATCGAGCAGTGGTAGAAGTATTCAGTAACTGTACTTTAGTAAAAGTAACTCTTCTACTAAGTAGTAAAAGTAAAAGTAGTCATTGTGCAATAAAATGGTCCCTGCAGTGTTTTACAGTTCTATATGATGCTTTTAGATTCATGTAACTGTTAATAATTAACGTGCATGTTGCATTTTGCTGCTGTACATGTTTAAGATCATTTAAACTACTTTAGATACTGTTGGGTATTTTAATCTACAGCAATGCATCATAATAACATCATCACAGTGTATGTTCGTCCTGGGAGAGCCACATATCTCTAAAGTCAACTTTTTGTGAGCTTAGAAAAACAGTGCTGTTTTCAGCTCCGGGACAATGCATTTTCCAACTAATATAAGAAGAAAAAAAAATCTACACATTTGGAGAAGTGTGGTTTTCAGTCGACAGGAACGGGATGAAAAAGTGTAATCTGAAAAGTGAAGCTGCCAGACCAGTGTCGTGGAATGAAAAGGACAATATTTGCCTCAGAGATGTAGTGAAGCAAAAGAATAAAGTTGCATAAAATGGAAATATTCAAGTACAGTACAAGTACCTCACATTTGTACTTAAGTACTGTAGTTGAGTAAAAGTACTTACATTCCACCAGTGGTTTGGATGATCTACAAATAAGCTCTGCCGCAGTTCCTGACAACACACCAATGGTAAAGGAGTTTACATGAGTGTGCAACTAAAACACAGCCTTCATTGTGACTCGATACAATGTATTAGCTCCCACGGGGAAGTTCAGAGGAATCCGCAACTATTTAGTGGAGGACATCCGTCAATGTCAGCTATGATTAGGTCTTACAAAAAAAAAAAAACTAATTTCTTAGGAAGACCAGAGTTACGTCCTTGCAGGTCCATCATGACAAATGTCCTGTATGGTCAGCGTCAACTCTTATCAGCACCTCATTAAAAATGTAATGACCACATGAATATTTACCAAGTTTAATTACCGCTCTCTATTGCTATTCTGCCCCGCACACTTTTTTTTCCTTTCCGGAGGGCAGACTCTCATCCAAGGGCTGGCCGAACGCCTCCTTCCACCTTGATGAATATTGCAGCAGTCCGAGTAGTGTGAGCCATTGATGGAATCCACCTCAATCAGCGGGAGAATCGATGGCATACACTCACATTTGCAAAGGCGCTAATTGGTGGCGGTAAAATTCAGCAAGCTGCATAATTTACCCAAGAGAGAAAGAGATGTGGGTGCCGGGAGATCAGCTCATTTGTAGCTGAGATAAAATTTAAAAATCCTGTCATTCTAAAATCAGAACTTATCCAACACATGCAGAGAAGCCAAAAGCCAAATTATTAATGTCTCTGCATGTCAGGGCCAGTGAAGGAGGGCTTTTCTTACTAGAAGTATAAACACCTTGACCAAAGGAGATAGAATTTTGCCCCTCTTGACAACACCTGACCATTTATTTGTTGAAATGCAGTATTAATTAATTGGATCTTCCAAAAATCTCAAAGAAAGCAATTCCACCCGAAAACACCTTTCTCGTCTCCAACTGTCATTTTGTCAAGGACAGCTGTTTTTTTGTTTGTTTTTTTTTTTAAAGGGAGAGAGCTTTAGGGAAATATCATTGCACTTCCAGTGTATCCTGTGAAAAAACTACAATTCAGTCACACAAACAGCAGCTTCTTCAAAAAAAAACTACACGTTTCCATTGCCACGTTCCACTGATGCATTCATTTAATTTTTTATTCAAGTTGCTTAGTTTTCAGTACAGCATCAGGGACATTTGCTCATGTGAAGTTTATGATGGAGTCTGTGCTGGGAGCCGCTTGTTTGCTGACGTTAGCCGACTCTAGTTCTACGCTAACGGTGGCTAGTGTTGCCGCTTTAGAGGAGCAGACGAGAAGCACTGAAGGACTTGAGAGAGTGTGAGGATTTTCATTGAAAAACCAACCCCGGTCCTTAAAACAGAAATCACCGCGCAGGCTGTTCTTATGGATGTAGGCAACCGAGACAGTTTAGAAACGGAGTTAACTAGCGCCAACAATTCCCAGCACAAAACAGGCTCCAAAACAAAGTTCACACGCAAATCTTACATATTGAACCTTAAATGCAATCTGGACAACTTTGTCCCGTTTATAAAAGTTTGCTTCACTTATCACTGCGAGTTAGATATACATACAGGTTTCTAAGTATATGTCTTAAAGAAATGCTTTGTTTAAATTCATTGACCCGTGTATGCATCTGTTTGCTCTAAATATTTCTTGCCTCTGAAGAGAAGAGTCGGTGATGAAAACAGAGCTCCCACCGGTTTTATTAAGGTTAAGAGAAAACGTCTTGAGGTGTGCCTTGTGTGATTTGTGCTCCACGCTGATAAAACTGTGTTGACAACACAAAGAATCTATCTGGGAGGAACCAACCTCTGCATCCTGTTTGATGCTATCTCCCGTGTTTGATCGGCAGACATGAAACAACACAAACACACTGAAAAGTAAAATAGGCACTTGAAAGGAATGATATTGTCAAAGACTAAGGACATATTGAGTGGCAGCTTTTTAGCTCTTTGAGGCCTTTGCTGCCATGCTGGGTATAAGCTGATGCTTCCATGCTTTGTATTAGACGTGAAGTAGCTGTGATGGTGACAAAAATGACCTTGAATTCACGAGTGCACCCTAAGGTTGACTGTTGCGTCATGTTTCTCAATAGAAAATACATTATCAGTGCATGTGAGATCTGTGAGCGACGTCTTTATTTCTAACAGTACGGAGGAACTGGTGTGTCACACTTGTGCATTTGAAGGTCTTTGGTTGTGATGGAAAACGTGCCTCTAACCTTATTCGCCTTTTACCTGAGAATACAGATGCAGCCTGCTTTAAAGTTTTATTTCACCGTGTCTTCTGTTGTATTCATTACAGTCTTAACTGTTAAAATGTAATTGATTTAATGAAAGGTCTTGCAAAAAAAAGCTTCAGGAAAAAATGTTTAAGCAGTCCAGAGATGATGTAAAATGAGCAGAAAAGTATTTCTCTGTCAGAGTGAATATTCTTCTCTTGATTCAACTACACTCATACAAAAGCAAAAGAAAAAAAGCTTGAAGTAGTAGTGTTTTATTCATCTTTATGTAAATCCAGTCATTTACGGTTGCCTTAACAAATCAGGAATCAAGTGTGTCAACATCTAGCAGAGAAGAAAGTGCATATGGGGATTACAAAAGAACAGAAACAGAACAAAAAAAACAGGCCGAGGGACAAACTCTCCATCGGTTACGTCTACAAATCTTGACAAGAGTAAAATGAACGTGTTTTTAATTGTCTGAAATCTCTATATAGTGTAGAAAGTTTACAGTTCTACTCAAATCCTAAGCTCAGCAAGCTATTGTTCATATCTGAGTGACAGTTTGTGTGGAGGCTGAGCCAAGAGCTGGTTCACACCATAGAAAAATACCCTGGTTATTTGCATTTTCAACTGTACACTACTGAGTTTCTATAGAATAGATGAAAAAATGACCAACTTACCAACTTCTACTGGCCCTGGTTATACAGTATACCCCAGCAATGTTGTTCTTTAAAACCTAGACCACTTTGAAAGATAAATCCCTCATCGCATTGCTACATAGCTATTGTTACAAGTATACGCTCAAAATCAATATTAGGCTAAGTAAATCACACAGTATTTATATATATAGATAGATGTATATATCAGATCAAATAAGGAGAAAAAGGTATTTGATAAACTAGTAGCAGATAAACATTTCTTCAGTAAATTCTGTGTTGATTTTCAAGTTGCTAATTCGATGGCAATACCTACTAACCACTTAAGGCATCGTCTCTTCTTACCTGTTATCAAGGTGGTTGTGGTTACTATTCTGATCATGTGATCCAGAGGATTTGGGTAAAGGCAACTTTTATTTCAAGCGCTGTTTCATTTCATTCTGACACGAGGTGATGCTCAGTAAATCCTACATCTATGCACAACGTCAAAATCAGCATAATGCTGACTTGTTCAGATGTCCTTGCTTCCTACTTCAAATAGATAATATCTAGATAATATCTCCACGTGTAAATTAAGGTGAGGATCTTAATGTAAACGTCCACCTTAAAAATGATAATCAATGCTGTTCTTGTCATGTCATGCAGTTGCCAAAGTTTTGTCTGACTCGCATCTAAATCTTTCTTCTGTACAATGTGCATATTACGTCGCAGCCAAGAGCTCTGTCCTTCAAATGGAGCCCAGTCCGCCACCTCAACGTGTATGAGTCCACAAATGCCTTTAACACTGTATTTAACATCCAAGAGAGGAGCAACATCCTCATCTGAAAGAATCAAAATCTCAGATATCTCTAAATGCAACAAGTGAGATCATCTCTGCCACTGAAGTAGTCAGATGCTGCTTCCTGATTTGTAAAGTGTCTGCAAGGTCTCGTGTGTTCTCACGTGTAACAGATGACACCTCAGTTGGTGCAGAGCTTAGGAGGTCCAAGTGGGGCGTCACAGCTTTGAATTCTTCTCTCTTTGAAGCATTTCTTTAGATGAAGTGTTTCTTTCAGATCAGACCGGTCTTCTCCTCGTGCATCCATACCTCCACGCAGTACAAGTGGAGGATTTCAATACATGAGGCTTAATACTCATGTGATGTTCACAAACAATAGGTAACACCTGCTGGCGCGTGGCTTTGCACCAAAACAACTCAAAGTCTCTGGTCAAAGAAAGTATCTGTTGTTGTCAAAATGCAGTCTGATTTACAGTCTACAGAAATCAATACAGTCATGGTGTTCAATATAAGCGGTTCTGACTGGTTCGTAAGAAGTCTCCCTTAATTATAAAACATCAGGAGGCTTATGTTTGACCTAAATTATTTAAATGGGAGATTTGCTTCAAGTTAAAGAGTTGATGGACTGGACTTGAGTGTGTGTAGCTACATGTTCACATGCAGTTTGAACAGTGAATGAGAAGCAAACAGGACTGAGCTACAAACATTGTGTATGTACACAAAAAGAGCCTCTGTGTAGCTATGTGTTTCTGTGTGTATGTATGCAAGTGCCTAAGAGCGTGTTAGCGATCCAGCAGTAGCTACGACGTGTTCGACGTGTTGGGGATCCAACCCATTTGATAAGCTCTCTCCAGGGTTCTCTTGCAGTCCTGCATCACCGTGCTGAACACAATGTGAGGATACTGGACCACCAGCCTCTCCACCGTCTCCTCGTTCACCTGCGAACACACACGCAAAGAGACACACTGTTAACCGCGCAGTATGTCGTTTCTGCCAGTAGGGGTCTCTCAATCAAAACAATGTTAAAAGACGTAGTAGTAGAGGACATCGGGAAGTAATGTGGGATCATGGGAGTTGTTGCTTTCACCCCCATTGCAGAAGAGAATCTATCTGAGTGTTTACAGATGAGGTAATATATTTTAGTTTCATTCATATTCCTTTTAGTGACATACATTCGTGTTATGTCTGTTCATTCTAACGAAAACAGCCACAAGTAATGTTGACGCAGAGGGGCAGAATTTTAAGCTCAACCCAGAGAGGAACGCTTAATCCTTCAATTTATCGCAAACATTCAAAATCAACACATTTGGAGATACGGGGTTTTCGCAGGACGGGACGGCGATGAACAATGTAATCTGAAAAGTAACTAAAGCCGTCAGATAAAGGTAGAGTATTTACCTCGTAGAGGTGTAAAGTTGAATAAAATGAATAAGAGTCAAGTCCTCAAATGGGTTTAAAGCAGTGCTTCTGTTATACTCTTATGCTTCACATCTAATAAACACAGATTTTTAAATGACTTAATTTAAACGGGCTAATTTGAAAATCTGTGTGACATCTCTGTATCGCCCCATGTTGCCCTATTAAGATATTCACAAAAACAGATTGGACTGTTAGTGCGCTTATAAATGAATTAACTGTCAGAATGTACGAGACTAATATGAATGATGTGCAATTACTTAAAAACATACAGCATATAGACATACAAACACGCACACACACACACTGAGTTAGACTGTAGCAGTGGGTTGAGCACCGGTGGACAGCTGAGCACACCGGGCTAATGAGGCCTTCGTGTTCTCAGAGGATGAGAAAGACAAGCAGCTAATAGCCACTTCTTACACTGTGTCAAGACCATCACAGAGAGCCAAGAGTGAGAAAGCCGAAGAATGTGACAAAGAGCAGAGGCAGAGTAACCCTGGAGACCTTTAAGGGTTAACCGCAACCCACCCAGAACCCACCCCCGCCCACCCGCGAGCATGACACTTTCCAGGGGAAATGGTGTATAAACACTCACACACATGTTGAGCACACAGTCATCTGTTGTTGCCAAAGCAGTGACAAAGTGCTTCACAGTTTTCCCCGAGCTCATTGCCCGAGAGCCCTTCGGTTTCTGTGTTTTCTGGAAGGAACACCCTGCATGGTAAGAGTTCCCTGGCTTTTGCTCAGGTTATGATCTGTTTTGGATGTCATTTCTCTCTCTTTTTTTTTTTTTACTCCCATTCTTTTCACTGAACACGATTGATTTAAGTGGTAGGTATCAGTATTAATTTGTCAAGAACACAAATCGAGAAAATATGTGTTCAGACAGATGGAAAGAAAGACAAAGAGTCAGGATAAAGCCAGCAGAATCAGAGAAAGAAATAAGTGCGCTTGAGCGAACAGATCATGAATGCCTCTCAGGTCGCGGGAAGATGGAAACTCTGCACAGCACAAGTGAATCCAATAAGACTAAAAGGCAACAACAGCCTGTTAGTTTTCACTTTGATTGCCAAGAAAGAAACAGTGAGCTAGGTCTGATGCTTGACGCCAACACACAGAGGCTTAACAGACCCATTCAAGATATCATTGATACTGGAAAAATAAAGCAAAATCAAAACCACAGGGTCAAAAGTCCTTTATTTTCATTTTTGTTTTATTTTCTGATCAGAAGCAAAGAGAAAATTCTGAGAACGAGTGCCAAAAAACAGTCCTGCCTCAGCCCCGTCTCCATTTGAAGTTCGACAGAAAGACAGCAGAAACTCTTAGAAAAAGGCTTTTGAATGTGAAATAGTATTTTGACACCTTAACCACTGGCAAGGTACGCTGAAAAGGTCGGTAACACTGGAGAAGAATAAAAAAAAAAAAACACAACAGCAACACTGTCAGCACTGTGATTAATGATTCAGAAGTAAAGCTGCAGCAATAATTAAACAACAGTTCAAGAGACTGCTTTAAAAGAATAAAATATTACAGAATTCATAGTATTAGCCACGCATGATGCAACTGTTCCAGTAGATTAACAAATCCCAAAACCCAAAAGAAAACCACCACATTCCCTTCTTTTCCTACTAGTCAGACACAGTCCAAAAAATAAAGAAGGATCTGTATTTTATTTCCTAATTTGAAGAGATCCACTGAGAGAGAAGTCAACTGTGGGTAAATTTTATGGGTATTTAAAAATGAATTGGATTTATCGAATTTAATTATACAAGGTTGTCAGACACAAGAATAATGGATGTTCCCCTTTCTTTAGTTTGGGATTTATATCAGATCGCGGATCACAGTTGAGCCTTTTTGACTGAATTCAAAATTTGACTCTCAACTCCCAGTAATTATTAGAGTTGTACTATTTTAATCTCACACTGTCTCACAAAGCTTTTTGTTTCGTTTTCAGTCCAACACCTGTCGATGGCCTACAAAAACCGGCGACACGGCTGCACAGGAGACAGAAGAAAAAGTAGAAGAGCAGCTTAAACTCGGCTGCCAAAGTCGTCTTTCTACATGAGAGTAGCTAACTTTGTTATGACATATGGCTGAGCCTCATTAGCAGCTAAAATGACAAACCCCTGATTGCTTTCATAACATATTATGCTATATTCTTGAAAAGAGAATGAAACATCCCCCAGCTCGTTAATCAGGGCTTAATTACAATTAAAACGGATCTAAAGAATAGACCTGTCAAACTGATGGGAGGCCATAACATTCATTAATGCTAATTTAGTGCAGCTCCACTTGCTGAGCAAACACAGAGCACACAAGATGGCTCCCAATCAAAACGCTGCATCATTTCCTAATTGCTGGTTGCAGCAACACTGAATGTATGAATTGCAAGAAGATCACAAAAAAATCACAAACAGACTAACTACTGCACTGACCTGTGCTGCACTTCTTGATAGGACTACATGTGCAAAACCCCCCCCCCAAAAAAACACCTTCGGTATTTTTGTTTGAGGTTTTGAAACATGATGACTTATCTCAATGTTTGATGACTGGAACAAGATGAGAAAAAGCAGATCGTGGCAAAAATTATTTAAAGGTACAATGTGCAAGAATGTGAAGAAATTTGTGAAGGAATGTGTGAATGGATTAAACATCAGCACCTTTACACTTTCACAGGTGTAACAACCTGTAGACTGACGTCTACGTACAGCACAGATGAGGAATCCAATTCATGCTCGTACACGCCTCAGAGCCTCTCTTCTGCTCCTTTAAGGCTCCTGCAGACTGTGAGACTTCAGCAGACTTACAAGTTTAGCGTTAGCTACGCTTTGCGACATGGATCTAATAAACTCGGGTGCGACATACGCAGACTGTGCGATGATACGTTTACTGAATCTCAGGCACGTCGCTTCCTGCGCTGCTATAGTTGTAAACAGTGAAGCTACGATAAAGATTGTGTTGTTGCAATAGTCGCATTTATGTGAACGGGAAAAAAACTTAAGTTGGGGGGAAGGAGGAGAATGTAACCCCGGTCGTGACTTGGAAAAAGAGGGCGACTTGGGATGACAATTTTACAAAGAGAGCTTGAGGTTAGTTTTAGCTGCATAAACACTCCTGTCGCGTTCATCAACGTGTCATTTTATTGGTTGTCTAGTAGACGTAGGTCGTAGCAGCAGTTATACCGTGAGATGTTCATCCTAAATATCTGGCACTGAGTATTTTGTCCTAGACCGTCTTTAGTCACTTAGTCATCTTTGAACCTCCCTCACTGCGCGATGTAGGACCGCCGTTTTTATGCCACGACCAAAGATATCACTACGTTTTCTCAGAATAAAATTGCACAGTGTACACCCAGCTTTACAGTAACAACAGTGTATAACACTAGCTAACATTACTCATGACTGCATTTCCCTTAGTGGCCACTGTTTCCATAAATAAGAAGGGGTTTCTGAATGTTACACACAACTAACTATCAGTTCATCTATTCCAAACCTGTACATGACTGTGTGGTTATAGCACTGTGCTATAAAGTCATTGTGCCTGGTTTAAGACTTGTTTGAATAAACTGGCGCTTCAAGATGACATACGGCTACAGTCATTTTTAAAACAACTTATTGCTGGTGGACAGAAAATCTCGTTGACAGAAAATCAGTTGACAGGGCATTTATACATCACAGCATCCATTAACTCTCCTCCGGTGCGTTAGCCAACAGCAAGTTACTGTAAGTCTTTTCAGGCATAAAAACAACAGGCTGCTGTAAAAGAAACCCCTTTTCCTAGTGAGTTCCCGGAGTTCACAGCTACAGTTTCCCTCTTTTGAGAATAAGGCTGTGCACCCTTCGACGCGATGACATCAGCACACCTGCTTGGTATTTGCAGCTCGGAGTCGACGTTAGTCACGAAGGTCTAACCGGCTGGTAGAGAGGAAAGTCTGCTGGTTACCACAGAGGTGCCACTGACTTCTTTAATCGAGTAATTCAGCTGTTTCTTTGTTTGTTGTTACTGGGCAAAACTGTGCTTGATGATATTTTGTTGCTAGGCAGCATAAGGTTGAAAAAAAAAGAAAAAAGAAAAGAGTATCGGGCTGCCTCTGTTGACTGTAACAGTGCTTTCAATGTGAGACTGGCAGAGGTTTTTCTTTTTTCTTTTACCACATTCAGTCCTGATCCGGTGTACTGTACTGCCCCTCCTTTAAACCTGCTGGCAAGTCTGTAGGAGAGCCATATGATAGAGCAGATCTCGACTCACTGATGATTCTAATCTTTGAGAAGCATCTGGGAGCCGAGCCACAGCTATCTGGAGCGAGGCCTATACTTATGATATTTTCCCCCATTTTAACTTCAAAGATGCTGCCCTGTAGATCTAAGTGCGGTATAATGCATGCTGACGGGTAATGTGCTGTTGTCAGGGTTTACAAGAGGGCGAGAGAGAGATGAGGGGAAAACAAAAAGATGTATGTCTGATATGCTGTTTTTAAAAGAGCACCTTTTATTCGAACATGCTGTACAGTAAACGGGAATGGCTTCATAGGTTTGTGTGAGCGTGCGTGAGTTGACAGGCGCTCCTTTACTTTTACGCGTGACAGCTGAGGGTAAGCGACAGCAGACTGACCTCTGCTCTCCCTCTGAGTGCTCTCTTTCCTCGCAGTAAGCCATTTTTAAAGCTGATCCTCTGATGCAAATGCACTCTATCACCACGTAAAATATACATTTACCGCAAAGGCTGGGCCCTCCCCTAGTAAGCAGCGCAGTAAAACATGTCGTAAAGATGACTAATGCAGCGGGAGTTCACATGCTCAGTGGGAAAAAGAAGAACAGGGTCGTAAATCGATAATCAGATACACAAACACGAAGATGCATATCATATTAGACGAGTGTGGTGAGAACACCCTCTGAGTGCTCCCAGCAATCAAGGGAGGGAAATGGAATAAAGTGAGCGCGAGAGTTTAGGAAATAGAAGGCTAAAAAAAAAATATGGCCTCCGTTCCGTCTGCATATATCAAACCCACTGAGCAGTATTGTACCTAGCAACAGTGATGACCCTGAAAAAAGCAATAAAACCTTGACTGCTGAACAACTTTGGAGCTGCATTTTAATGAATGTGCAAACAGATATCACAAGCAAAGACATGCTCAGCTCCTCTTTGTGTGATAATAGTAATTTATTCAGATAAAAATGCTAGATTTATTTATTTTTTTTATTCTTTGTGTTTCTATTAAATGTAGTCTGTAGCAGTGTTACAGTTTTGACAAATGTATTGTTTTTTTTCTTTTTTTACTTAGTCTTTCAATTTGGTTTTTTGCTGTCAGCTTAGTTTTAGCGCATAAGTAGTTTGAACTGAGGAATTTACTAGTTTTATAGTGGTAGCGTTAGTTTTCGTTTTCAGGTATCATGAGGAAAGCATCCATTTATAGAAACTGAAAAATGTAGGATGAAAGAATGCCTGACATCAAATGTGATAAAAAATTATATTCTTATACATCATGAACCGCAGCGAAAACCAGAGCTGATTTTAACTGCAGTCTATTTAGTTTCACTTTGTGTTGGATCATCCATTGTAGTTTTTTAATTGAGTTTTCACTTCATATATTTGTCGTTTTTATTCTGATTTCAGGCAACAAAATCATTTTCACACTGCTGTTTTTAGTTTTCGTTAACTATAACCGTAGACTGTGCAGGGGTATTGCTTTTGCTTGTCTCTCATTTTCTTTGGCCATGTGGCAGGCACTTCAAGTCCCAGGCCCATAAAGAGAGACAAATCCCCCCCCCCCCGCTCCCTGTCTACTGCCATGTACAGAGTGTATCAGTCAACCAGTAAATACATTTGGGGTAAATGTTTAAAAAGCCTGTTTAGGCAGCAGAAGAATGCAGTGCATCAGGTCTTAGTAAAAGGCAGCTTAAACTAGTCTGGATTTAAACAGGCCAGATTTATAGCCTTCTTTAAACTGCTCAGAGGAAAAGCCCCTGTTGTAAAGTTTCTAAACGACTGACTGGACAATTGAAAGATAGTTCTCCGTCTGTGATAAGAGGGAAAAGAAGGTGAGAGGGAGGAATGGATTGGGAAAAAAAAAAAAAAAACAGAGAGAAAGCAAAGGATTTTAGAAGCACAATGACAGAAGAGAGGTCGCCACAAACTTATTCTTAAGCATTCAATAGTTCTAAATGAACTATCGATGCATTGGCTTGAAAGCTTAAGGAATGGACTGCTACTACCGAGGAAAGCCTGGGCTCAAACAGTTTGATCTTGTCTCAGAAAGCCACGGCTCTGAATGTACTTTTAAAAACCAGGTCAGGCGCTGCTTGCGACAACTAAGGTCTGGTCCCGCTCACACACCCTCATCCCTGCACAATATCAGACAGCAGCAGAACTGAAAAGCAGGGGTGTCAGTGCGTGCTCTCACACATATACACTCACATATGGAGGCTCAACTGAACAGGGTCAGAGAAAGAGGTTCTGGAGGCCAGGTTTGTAAACCCTACACTCCATCACGCGTGACAAAGGTAACTAAAGGAATGTGTGCGAGGCAAAGCCCAATCCCTCTTTCCGTGCCGGCCTTCTTATCTCCGCGTAGACTGGAAGAAAACATTCCATAACTCAAGACGATTTCCACCATTAATTTGTTAGTCTCTGAATAAAAAAAATCACCGGGGCTATATCTGTTTGGTAAAACTAACGCCGAGCTAATTTAAACAGGAGGTGTTGTGGTAAACAGTGAAATACGGAGTCCTGGGACAATTTGGCTATTGCTTCCATTGTAACCTTCCTTTTTAATGTGATATCATATTAACTAAATCTCCACAAACAGGTGCTGCTGAATTGGGACTACTATTTGTGACACAAATTTCAGTGCAATTTAAGTTTTACTGATTTTATTTCTTTTAACTTTATTTTGTCTGTTTACTTATTTATTCCATTTTTCAGTTAACTTTGTAAGAAATGCTGCTGGGAGCTCCATGCATAATATACTGCATAAGGAAATGCTGAAAACTTCTGTTATACGCTTAAAGGTATTTCAGCAAAGAGTTGTGTTGCAGCTTGTGTCATTTTAAATTCTGAAAACCAAGATTTTCATGGTTACTGCAAATGTGTATGTGTTTCAAATATTGGGTATTGATCTCCTTGATTCCTCATAATCATCCCTGAAAAACACACAAACAAAAAGCACATTGGTCGAACCCTATAACAAAGTCATCCAGTCACAACATTTTATTCATCTTCAAAATAAGATCAACTACATTGTAATTATATTTGACATTATTTGCATACATTGATGGATGTATTTAGTATTCACATCCAGGTTTCTCAACCGGTGGGTCGTGACCCAAAAGTAGAGCCGTGGACTTGTTTTGTGTGGGTCGTGTGCCGGTAAATATGTGTATTGTGTTTAAGAAAAAAAAACAAACTCACAATGACACTGCACGTGTACTCGGAATGCTAATTTTGAAAAATACATTTGTTTGGTTTGGGTCGTGACTTGATGACGAAGGTGAGACCAGTTGAGAACCACTGATGTGCATCATATCTATGGTAACAATAGTGTGCACATTTAAAAGGCTGATGAAGTGGGGAAGCGATTAGTTGACTTTCATCACTGATTAATTATAAGAAAATTAGACTCAATCTGAGTGGCGGTTGGCTCTCTAACTATTTTAACTTTAGCTCTAACTTTTGAAACACTGGTGCCACCAAAATTACATCACTTCAAACATGAAAAAGACATAGAAGAAAAATGGAGAGACGAGGTGGGGAAAGAAAAAAAAGGGATGTGGTGACAAACAGCCGGCGATAAAGACAGAGATGGTGAAATATTTTTTACCACAAGGACTTGTTAGTGTTTATAATGTCACTGGGAGTGCAACAAGATAATAACCAACCTGTTGCATTCTCTGCAAACTAAGGCCACTCATTGCTCTGCAAATGACAGGACAGTGTAATACACACAAACACACACACACACACACACACACACACAATCACATCCTGCCAGAAACTGTAGGAATAAATTCCAGAGCAGCTTACTGGAGGTCAGACACAAGTAGAATTCCTTAAAGAATAATCACAACAGAGCTACTGTGATTATTTTCTCCTTACACGACTCCCTTGTTCTTCAGAATAAGTAATGAACAAGGACATCTTGACCCTGTCGTTTTCAAACACACAATGCAAAATTCATGGTGAGTCTTTTGAGCGAAAAGAGCATGCATAACTTTTGTTGACTAGTAAACAGAGCTGTACTCTGTGATCTCATTTGTAAACTAAATGTGCAGAGGGCGCTTAGTGTGATTAGGAGGATTATGAGTAATTGAATATGAGCACTGCAATTAAAGTCAAACCTCAAAGAAAGACATTTGTTCTACTTCCTGTCAGCAAAAGCTAAAATCTGTATGTATGTATGTATGTTTTCTGAATTTGAGCTTTTGAATGAGAAATGTTTTGATATTTCACAATTTTCCACTCAAAATAGTAAAACCCATTCGTACCTGTAGCTTCTAAGGCTATTCTTTATACAATCAATCATTACGCTGGGCATTAATCAGAGGCTTAATCGATAGAAAATTTCCCTGGGTACTCTGGATATATTAAATTTGTACAGACATAGCATTCAGTGAGGGGGGGGGGGGTACATTGTCATTAGCATTAAATAGCTAATTCATCACCAGCACAGTCGGACTCAGTGGCTGCAGGCTAAAAATGGGCTGCGACCACCTGCTGTCTCTCTCAATATCTGGGAGAAGGATAAACGCATCGAGCCAAATGTTAGTTATTGCCCAAAAACACATCAAGATTGGCAAGTCTGAGCATCCAGGCCGCAGTGAGACTGGTCTACTGTCTGCCCATGACTCCATGAGATTATGTTGACCTCTGATGTGATGAGTAAACAGCACAGTGTGAGGAAAGACGAGGAAGAGGAGGAGGAGGAGGAGGAGGAGGAGGAGGAGGAGAAAAGAGGGAAGGCTGGAAGACAAGACAGGGGGGCAACTTGAATGGACTAATTGAATGAACAAAAGATGTGAGGGGAATCCAAAATTCAAACAACCTTGGATGTCCTTGCTTGGAGGAGGCTAAGAGAGTGTGAGGCAAAAAAAAAGGGAAGAGCGGTAAAAACATACTCTGGGCAAGATGAAGAAACGCAGTTCTGTACGCGAGTGTATGCGAGCCAGGTGAGGTCAGGTTTACGCGTGTCACCGGTAGGCTTTTGCTGAAGGGCAATTCTTAAATTCCCTCCAGATGCTCAGTGAACTCTGTTGGTGTCTCACTTTATTTCACCCTCTCTCCTTCACTGTCCCTTGCTCCTGCCCTTTAGAAACAAGATGAAGGGATGATCAGGAGGCGGCTTCAGTTAAGACCGCCAATCAATACAGCTCTTCTGTGCGGGATGAGACTCCAAGATTACACTGAAAATCACAAATGGCAAATGACTCTTTCAAACTACTTTCTCGACTTTGAACGTTTGAGTCTGACCAAAGCCTGGAAAATAGAAACCAGAGAAGCTGCCTGTCTTAGACTTGATGCTGCTCTTACGCAGGACATCTTTCCTAATTCCCCTTTGCTTTAAGAAGCCTTTAAACTAAGGATCCCTACTGTTCACAATAACAACACTCATCAAAGAAAGTTTTGCCAAGCTCCCAAACTCTCATTTCCTAAATGAGAGTTAAAAAGCCTCCTAACTCTTCACAATACTTCATCTTTGTTTTCCTCACCCCAAACCTCCAGGCCCTGAACAATTAGGCCCTTGTTTATGTCTGCAAATTGCTGTGTCGTGCCTATCTGTATATAGTCCCCGGCAGCTGGATGCACCAGTGGAACGACCGTATTGATTGGGATGTCTGTTCTTTTAACAAGGTCTGTCTGGTTGCTCTATCTGGGGGTGCAGCAGCAGCGCTCATACCTGTTCCCTAAATGCCGCTCCACCTCAGTTCAGGTAATTGTAGCACACTTCAAAACTGCTTACACAAAACACTTTTTAGGGGCAATTTGTGTGTTGGCAATAGCCAAGTCTGACTCCTTTGTTTCCCTTTTATCTAATTTTACTTTTATTTTCTCTTAGTTTGTGTCATTTGTGAAATCACTGTTTCATTCTTTTTTTCCTCAAGGCCACCCCTCCTCCTATTATTTCCTATTCTGCCCTCTCATCTCCTCCATTACTACGATAACTCTTACTCTTTCCACCAGCTGTCCCTGAAGGGGCCGGTGGTAGTAGTCAGTGTCATTGTTTTTCCTAGTCCAACTTGGTGCTGACTGTGTGAGTTTGTGCCGCTCTCTGTTTCACAACCTGGACTGCACATTTGTTTTCACTCTAATGAAGTAGTGGAAAAGGAGTTGAGGGGGGGAAAAAAGAAGGTATAGAGAAAGAGGAGGAAGATGAAAAAGAAGAGGGGGGAAAAAAGAGGAGGATTAAAAAAAAAAAAAAAGAGGAGGACAAAGACAAGGATGAGGCGTGGAGTGGAGTGGGGGGGGGGTGGATAAGAGGAAAGAAGAGGTGTATTTGAGCAAGCTGTGAAAATGTTTCTAAAGAAAACATTCCAATGAGACTGAATAAGATCAAAATCCCTGAAGTGATATATCAACACAGAACGAAGGCTCTAAATGTTCACACAGTGGCCAGAAGGGCCCATTATAGAAAACAGCAACAGCGGACTATATAGGAGACATCAAAACAGTGTCAAACTAAAGAACAGAATGAGCTACACTGTACATCAATAATAACGTTCTCAGTCAGAATCCTGCCCCTTTGATTTGACACTTGTCTTGATTTATTGTCTTGCTGGTCCAATGAGGGGAATGTTGTTGTTGCGTGTCAATAATTCTGCTTGGAAATAATTTCCGATGTCACTTCTTTGAATTTCAACACTCTAAAGCAAAGCCTAGATTAAAGTATAATGTTCCATTGTGTTTGTGGAAGTGCAGAAAGATGTATTTCCTCCCATAGAGGAGACCTAATATTTAACTGTAGACTCTGTGGGGAGGCTGGGCTTTTCTGAAACACATGCACTGACATATGTGACACTGCTGAGCAAAAAGGATAGGTTTTTCCTGAAGATTAAGGCCCTTTTTACTCGAATACATCAAAAGACTGGCACAGAATCATAGCTGAGAAAGGATGAAATGAATTGATTGGATTATTTTTGGGTGAGTCTGGATCAATCGCATTCTTTCCCCCTCGTCAGAATGGGGTCGTTTGGCCCAGAGGGCAGGGGTGTAATCATCTGAGGCAGGCAGAGCACGCCATTTGCCCAGGCCTGGAGGGCTTCTGATTTCAATGCTCCATTATGAGCTGTGTTAACAGCAAATAACATAAATTCCTCTCCGAGAGCACACACTGTTACACACGGACACATTGCATTTGCGCATGTATAAACACACAGAGACACAAAGAAAATCCCTCAGACAGATGGGCAGGCAAAGAGCGAAGAAAGAAAAACATGAGACAAATGCACACATTTCATACGGTTAAGACCGTATAAGGCCCAGCTACTGAAAGGAGAGTCTAAATAAGAAAATATTCCAACAATCAAATACACTTCACACAGATTTATGTTTGCACTAAGTCTGTGTTTCCACTACGTTAAAAAAAAAAAATCATATAATTTCAAACGGCAGTGGACATACAATTGAGGCTCCCTGGCAGTAAAGTGTATACAGTACGGAAGCACGTTTGTATAAACTGTGACGGAGGAAATCAATCCTTTACACTGCTTCACATGAGAAGAGCCAGCTGGATCCTGTTAACAGTTCTTAAATGAATTCTACACTTTCTAAGTCCTGTGACATTCGGGGAAGCTGTTACATTAAAATTCTCAGCGTTTTGACAATTCCAAACAAATTTACACTGGCCGAGCTGCGCTGCTGAGGCAGAGAGCTGACTGGGCTGTCCGCACAGTGTGTCAAGGTTATCACAAGACTGTATTTGTCTAAGACTGACAGGACCTACTCTGAAACCCAACTCCACATCAGTTAGCGTGGGAGGGAGGGAGGGAGAGAGGAAGAAAAACATGATTTATTTTAAATGGCAAAATGTTGGCTGCAGTAGTTACCTGGACATCTGTTAGACAGACAGGATTAACCTCGATGATGATTTAACTATAAGGTTTGTTACTGTTGTTGATGCTGTTGTTTGTAATCATAGGTTGTTTTTTTTTTATAACGTATGTGCAATATGCAATTATTTGTACTAACTTGTAGCAAAATACACATCCTGAACTGAAACCAAGCACATTCCTTGTAAGGGAAATATTAACACTGGGATATCTGCAATATTTCCAAAACACTGTCAACATAGCTCTCACAAGGAATAACTATCTGCCAAAGCAGACAGCTACAGTACATGTAAGTATATATAACAATTTATTTTTGCAATAAAATCATTCTTGGTTGGTACGCCAACCGGTATTATTTCGTACTGTGTCCACTGTCAATGACCCCTCTGATTATGTTGCATTAGAGTAGTTGTTTGACGGGTAAATATTGAGATGTTTCGTCAAGTGTGTATATCCTGGTGCTGACTGCTGAGCTAAACAAACGATGGTTGTTAAGGGTCAAGCTGCCTCCACTGCTCTTGATAAGCAAATTGGACAACTTAATTCCTGTTGTTGCTTCATTCTTTATCAGGGAATATAACTGTCCATGGAGTTCTTAAGCAGAAGGACTCACACTGAAAAAGTAGTGCTGACCTCATATGCGGGTCACCCATGTTTTTAATAATGGGTTGAAGGAAGGAAATGGCACCGTGTGAATGCATAGGAAGGGCATTTGATTTTAAACAATGGAGGTTTAAAAAAGATAAGGTGAGAGGGAAAAACAGATACAAATGGATTTGTCAACATGAGGAGAGAAGCTGTGGCTGAGAAATATCCAAAGTTAAGTAATTTGCACAAGACTTTCATTATGTGTGAACCTTGAGGAATTGAGAGTTATCCCCCAGCTTCTGTGTTTTCCCAGAAGTGCATTAAGTGCAGAGATGAGATTAGTTTGCCCTGAGATTGAATTGGACATGCTGCCGGATTTTACTGCTGTGATACACAAATAAAGCATGATACAACATTGCTAGAGGCTGAAATGTCAAATGCAAATCAGAAAACTTCACAACCAAATTGAATACACAGTCTAAACCAAAAACAATTTTGCAAAGTACTTTAAAATATTGATTTGATTTATTTAAAAGAACTTGAGTATACACAGCACAAGCAACACATTTAAGAACCACTGTGAAACATGCAGCCGTTTTAAAAGTTAAAGCAGTTTTTCTGAGTGCCAAAGTTAACTAGTAGGAGATACAGTATATTTAGACAAAATGGAGTCCGTGCTGTAAGCTTTAGCAGGTACTTGTCAACACGTGTGTTAATGGTTGAGATACCTCAAAAAGGAACAGAGGTCGGTAGTTAATCAGAATACAGACATACTCACAAACCCCATAGAGATGCACGAAAAGCTTCGTTTCTCATCATTTATCTTGGGAAATGGAAAATATTTTTTAGAATTAATTCTTTATCTACTTGGTCATTAAACACAAACTTTTTTTGAACATGTGATCATAGGGAAATCCGTTTTCCAACGATTGCCGTTTTGTGAAAATTGAAAATATGTGTAACCCCGTGTGACTAATGACCAAAATAAATATGATACAGAAATGGCGGTTTCTCAAAAAATAAAAGGAATTATATCCAAATGCTTAATGACACTGAAATCAAAACAACTTGAATTTAAATAAAAAGTGCTGTGATTTAGAAAACAAACAAAAAAAAAAGTCATGCATAGTCACGTGTCTAGACAGTTTTCACAACATATTTTGTGTCTCTAAATGTAGTTGTTAGTCATTAATGTGTTAAACAAAGAGAAAAGTTGAAGCTGCAGTGATGCCAATGGGCTTAAGTGCCTGCACTGCAAATTTAAAGTCTACAGAGACTTAGATCAGACAAAAACTAATAATTATCCAGTCAAAGTGACCTTGACTGAATAGCCCCCAACTGTTGTTTTGGAGAAGTGTGTCAGCTACTGAAAGTTTAACAGAAGCACTGCTTTTTAGGAGAAGCAATAGACAATCTTTTTAGATGAGATCAGAAATAGGTGGGAAGGAGGGAGGGTGTTAAAGGGATGGAGGGGGAGGATGAGAGTGGAAGGTGAGGGGAAGGCAGAGTATGGTCACTCCTGCCCCTGAGCTAACGTAAAGATCCCCAGTTCCGACTCTGCCTCTCACCTTTTTACCTCTTTAACTCGCTCCGTAGCTCTCATTTTCACAGTGACCTCGATGATAACAACCTATTTCTGTTTATTTGCTTCCCTCTGAGCAAACTTTGGCGAACTATTCCTCTCTTTCCCTCCTCCTGAATTCTGACCATATCTAGCGTAATTCCCTCCCTCCCCTAACAAAACGAACAACATCTACATCAACAACAACAAAGGCAGTAACTGCCACAGGCTGCTCTTTTTCCCTCAACAGCCTGACCAATCTTCAACGATCCTCAGCCTCATTTGCAATGCTAAACACAATTGAGTATGAGGAAAAAGAGAAGATGGACCAAAATGGGTGATTGGGACAAGCATGCAGTGAATTAATTCTTTGACTCAGAGCTGGTAACGTACCTGACCTTGGAAACTGTCAAACTCTTCTCTGTGCACGATTCACACTCCATTACAACTCTAATAGCACCAATTACTGCTTTATTTAGCTATGTCACCCCCAAACTCCCCCTTCAGAGCAGAGGGGGAATAATTATTTATCTTTTCATCCTCTAGGCTAAATTTTAAGTATGAATATCAGAGATGAGGAGAGGGATGGTTAGAGGGCAGAGATTGGTGAAGCCATCCGGTGCAGAAAAACTGAGAAAAATTGTTATTTCAGTAAATGTAAGTCATTTCCGAACAGACTTTTTATTAGCATGGTTATAGATATTGATTGTTGGGTCACTGAAGCAGGGGAACCAAATGAAAATGAAATCTAAGCGATCACCTGTTATGTAATGCAGTTACTCTTTATTACTCCGAGATAAATATGATAGATACACATTCGTGTCTGCAGTAATGTGAATTAAGTACACCGCTTCATCACTGAGACCTTACAATATGGGGTCACTGTCAGGCCCTCGTATGTTATAATTTTATTACAATATAAATAGATAAATATGATACATCGCTGTTCTTGTCACACTTAATGATCTCAGTGTTGGCATTTTTATCAGGGAAATCCATAAGGTCAACCTAAAGGATGCCACACACACAGGTATCACTGATTTTATAATGAAGAAATAAAAATGATGAGTTCCCAACCTGGTGAAAGGCCTTGAGTACACGCTGACCTCCCTCCTCCCTTCCAGTCTTCCCTGCCAACTTCACTTTTTACTGCACAGCAGGGCCTTTTAAATTTGTCCAGCCCAAAACCCAAATGTAAAATTTAGCCTCAACCTGAAAACCGAAAGGCTCATTAAAACATACGGTTACACTCAACATATGGAGGCCTACTTGCACTGGGACTGCGGCCTGTGTCGTGTGCCAGTCTACAAGACACCAGGCAACGTACAATATCTATATAGGCTAAAGTTTCTAGGTTAAGCCAGCTGTTCACTTTCCCTCTCTTGTCTTCCTTTATCGCACTCATGTCAGGCTGAATGATCCCACACAAAGTGCATGCATCTGGAGCTCCACTGAACCAATTGGAGAGGTGGGCGGAGTTGTTACCATGGCACTACAACTAAATGCGCTTCCATCAGATTAGTGATTGGATGGGTAAGAGGCCAGCAGAGTGTAAGGGTGACTTTGGAAAGAGCATCCCTCAGACCCAGAGGCTTCTGAAAGTAGGTTTGAGAGGGGTCATTATGTCACTCTGTTATCACCCAACCAGCTGACTCCAACATGCATCACACAGACATACTGGGCACAGGCGGCAGTGGCTTAGCTACTCAGCATGATCTCCTTTGGAAGGCTTTTAATTGGCCAGCTGCCCTAACTTGGGACTTTTGAAGGCTCATGTGCATGTGAGGATGTCCATGGACATCCATGATGACATGTTTAGATAAATATCTTTGATCTATATTTACTCTTGTGCAACTATCAATTATAGATAAGGCTGGATCAATTTGATGAGCTTGATCAGTTAGCATTTGCTACGTTTATATTATCCAATTCTACTCAGACTGGAAGCTGGTAAACACCTTTTGTTAAATAAAGTAAGGTTACATTTCCAAGACCAATCAATCAGAAGATTTTTTTTACAAATATTTTTGTTCGCATCAGACAATTGAGAAAAGAGTTGTTCAGTGACATCCCCAGTGAGTTTGGTGTTTTAACATGTTAATTCAGATCCAAACTCACAAACAAATCATGATAAGATGTCTTGCATAAATAAACTAATCTTGGTGTCACCACCTAACTGACTCCAATTAATCTGAGGTTAGGTGACGACTAGCTGGGGCGTCACCTGATTGGCCAAATGGTGTAAATACACGGCCTGTGTATCCAGGGCTCTATCTGATATATCAAAGGTTCACATGTGAAGTGTTAATGCATGTAAATAAAATCATTCTTTCTTCATTGCCTGCAGTCCTTTGCAGTGTGTTTACCACTCATATTCATGTCGCGGTGATGATGAAAGTACTATTTATCAGTCATCACTAAAACAAACTGACTGATCGAGGCAGCCGTAGAACAGCAACTCCTGGGATCTACAAGGGAAAATGACTGTTTTCTTGTCAAAGGAATCTGGTGGATTTGAAGATAATATTATTACTGCTTCAGTTCCCGACAAAAAGGAGCTGTCTGACGGCAAGGTAAAGCTCTCAAGGACGGAAGCGGGGGGGAAGGTGGGCTGCACAATGATTAGAGGATGCTAACGTTCACTTTTGTCCCAAATGGTTGACTGGCCTTGCAGGGTTCAGGATGATTTAAAACAGAAGGTGACAGGTTGAGTCATTTTCAACCCATGAGATGCTGAATTTTATAAATTTGTCAACACCAACATTTCTGTTTCATCACAGTGCATTTTGTTTTCAGCTGAAAAAATATTTTAAGCGCGCAGTGCCACTTTAAATACCACAAGAAAAAGCTGCAAAACTTTGCATCAAAGAATTTCCTTTTGATAAATGACCTGAACAACTGATAAGAATTGCTACTGATTCTCATTCTGTCCAACAACAAATTGGGTGCTCAGACAAGGGAATAAAGTAGTTATTTGTGTGGCAAAACATTCATACTGCTAAGCTACCAAAAGAAATTTTCAGGATACATTGCAAAGTAATCTAATCTGCTACATCTCTAAAAACATCTAATGAGTGTTCCACACACACCCACACACACACACAAGAGCGTACAGTCTGACAGAATACCAGACAGCAGCAGGCATTATGGGATGAGCTTTGTTACCTTGTCACATCTCATGAGGCCCAGGTAGCGGAGGGACTTGCTGCTCTGAGCTATCTGTGTGGCTCCCTGGTCTGTGATGTCCTTACACCAGCCGGCATCCACAGTCTCTATGGTGCTGCTGTACTGGCCTATGGCTATCAGAGCTGTGGACACGGGAGGAAGATAGGGGGAGGAAAGGAGAGGGAGGTGGGGAAGGAAAAAAGAGAGCAAAAAAACAAGAAAGGTGTTAGTCTGACAGCCTTTCTCATGCAAATGTAGCAGCATCGTACTCCCACAGAGATGCACAGAAATTTGAGATGAAACCAGGGCAAGTCATCTGGCCAGCTGTGACACATAATTCCAATGTTTATACAACACTTTGAAAATGTGCACACAGGGTAACACATTGGATCACACACACATACCTGCAAATCTAACACACACACGCTTGTTCAGACTGCTGCAGGATTCATCCATTAGAACACTGGCATGAGTCACGGCACTGACAGGCAATGACACTGTTCCAGGGTAAAGTGTGACTCCATGCCAGTGTATGATTTAATTTTGTGTGAGTGTGTGTGTGTGTGCATTCGCCTCTGCCAGTGTAGAAACATAGAGCCAGAGCAAAGAGTAGCCACCAAAACAAACACCACGTAGTGTCTGGATGCTTTGCTGCACATAGAAACACATGTTTATACACGCAGTATACCAAAGTCTCACACTTGTGCTGTCGTCTAAGTGACTTAAGTTATTGTCGAGTACAAATTAAAACGTGTAGCCGACAAACAAGATGAGATTAAATCGGCTGTTATCATCTTTACTAAAGACATACTCTTGCATTAACACACAGACACACAACAATCTTCCCCATCAATCTTTGGCCCATCAATCGTTGAGCAGATGGAGAAGACCTGTGCTCCACAAGTCAATTGATAGTGCTGCTCAGTGATCGATTGGCAGGGCCTGGGCTTTGTTCTTCACTCTCTCACAACCATCTCTAATGAGAGTGGGAAGGGAAGAGGAGGAGCAAAGGATGAGAGAAAGATGAAAGGACGAGGGTAAAGACAGAGAAAGCCTTTGACAGCTCCTTCAAATAGTTACTTAGCCCTGATGTTGTTTTCTCATTTGCAGAAATCCATTTTACTTCAAACTTTTTTTTTTGTTTTTTTTACAAACAAGCCTGAGACTCCAACATCTCCACTTCAATAAGCAGGGAAGAAAAAAAATCTTCATTTTTGATGAACCTTTTTCTTTTACCTGCTTCTTCTCTCACTTCTATCACCAGCAATTTCCAATTTTCCAATATTACACATGTATTATATAACATACAATGCACACGGGATAAGACCTGCTGTATGTGCATGCAGACATGTGAATGCTTAGCGTGTGTTTACATTGTGCAGTGGGAACTTGTTCCAGCAGAAGAGGGGAAATGAATAATCTTATGCTTTTTGAACAAACTGCATGTATTTAACCCTCTTTTCTGCTATATGCAATGCAGAGCCTCCTCTGCACACACACACACACATACAGGACAAATCTTGTGTACAGTATGTAACATATGTTATATAGCTTTGGGCACTTGGAGTGCTCCACATGTGGTTCCTCTTGTGCTCTAGCATGCTCTCGGATGCCATGCATAATGGCACATTATGGCTAAAGAGGCAGTAACACGGCTTTGAAGCTACAATATGTTTCATGTAAAAATATACCGTGGGGAAGAGGCTTCATCGGGACAGATGCACACTGAGTAGCCACGTTGTTCTTTCACTATGAGTGACCTGGGAAAGTATTTTGTAAATGAAGACACTTGCATTTTTATGTGTGACAAGACAAGGCTCCACATTTTGTTCCCCTTGTCATGTCCAATCACATGATCCCAAATTCGATTACGTAGGCTCAGGCCTCATGTTTGATGTTGAGAAACACTGCTCCTGTTACCGAACTATTTAGAGTCATGAACTAGGAGATCAAATGAAAGAAGAGAGCTTCATAGTTAACTGGACAGAACGACAGAACTACCTCTACTTCCCCTGCGCCAACCTCCCGTCTCTTCAACTTCGCCTTCAACTTTACTTCCCTCAACCTGACAAAGTGAGAGGATAGAAGCCGACAGGTGCCTTCCTTGGTGAATGTATAAGAAGTGCAAGTGAATAAAGTGTCCGTGCATTTCCTGATTACTGTGCTGCACTTACCTAAGCACACACCACCTGGATAATATGAATTACTGTTGACAGGCTCGAAACTTTATAAGGAAAGCATATGGCACTTTAAGACAGAGGCAAGGAGAAAAGGTAGGGAATAAACAACATTAAACATCATTTTGTTAAACTCTCAATTTGGTAAACTGGAGAGTCAGATAATGCCTCTGTCAGAAGCAGCCAAGTGTTGGGCCATTAAGACTTGTTCAGTCCTCTATCAACAAGTTCATCTGGTTGCCATTACAGTCTAATATCCCTGTGTGTGCTCTCCCTCTCTCCCCGTTCCTTTGATCCTCTATCAGGAGACTGTAAACTCCAGCTACTCCCGGTGGTAAATGGAAATCGTTGGCTACTTTTGCAAAGAAGAGGAGCTTTCAGTAAAAAACTTTTACTGCAGTGGAACGGTTTTTGTTCACCTGTCAGAGATAGAGGGTGCAATCTGAGCTTTGTGCCTCTGTTTTGGGCACAGACATGCACAATGGATGTGTTCATTTATGCTGAAAACACTATAATTATAGAGCAATTTGTTCATATAAAAAAAAACCAGTGCGACTGCTTTCCTCTTAAAAGACTTAACATCCCTTTTATACATTTACTGCACAGATGCACACAATCTTTGCATACCCTGTCAGCACAGTAATAATTTTAGAATAACATTTAATTAGCATATAAAGATGTGGAATTTGAACTACTCCCAAAAAAACATGAAGAAATAACTAAGCACTGAAAATGGAAATATGACCATTGTCACCCCTGATTACTCCTGCGTGCACAGAGCATGTTACACACACAAAAACGTAACTAATTAGCACACGCTCACATCGTTATGGAGCTGTCGCATAGTGCTTTCTTGAAACATGTCAAACGATTAAGGTCAACGAATTCAGGCCACTTCTGTTTGAAGAAAAGAAAAGAAAAAAAAGCCCAGAAATGCTGTTGCTGCCTCATACAGTCGAAAGACAGCATGCTGAAGGCACGGCATGTCACATAACTTTTAATTACACAACGCAGTCAATTCCAAAATTTCTTTTTCGGATTGTTGACAATTAACTAATGATTATGCTGCTATTGATTTAAACAGAACATGTTAAAAATGTCAGGTTTTCAAAAACTTTTGACTGGCAGTGCATGAGGGACCAAAGGAGCAGGAAATTGTCTTTCCTGACTGATAATGATTTTCTGTCTGCGAAATAGATGAAGCGATATGCAAGAGAAGTTAAGGTGAAAAAGAGGTGGAGGAGTCAGAGGAGAAAGAGGGGAAAATCCCATTCTGGCAGCAGGAGCTGTGACTGAGTGGTGACTACACACTCACAGACGGTAATGAGGACACACTCGGCTGCCCTGCCTGAAAATGGCTTTAGGATCTGGCTGTCTTTGTGTGTGTGTTTGTGTGTGTGCACACTCGTCCTAAAGTGTGAAAAGAGGCAGAAAGAGAGAGAGATTGACCTTAAATCCTGGATATAATTTATTTGGAACATGGCACATTTCACCTGTCTTTTACCAAGTCAGTCGTTGGGGGATAAAACTATGCCATCATATAAGAAACAGGTGTGGATCACATTTAAAACCAATTGCTTCAGCTTGTTTAAAAGTCTCCTGGGATATTAGCCAATACATCTCACTGTCAATCAATCACCAAACAACAAATCAATCAACTGATCAATTTAAACAGTGGATCATTTAGTCAGCACTCCTGTTCAAAAGCAGAGCTGACTGCAGTGACTCATGGCGGTGGAACTTTGCAAGGCTTTCACTAAAACCAAATAACAGACTTTAACTATAAGACTCTACTCATAGGTTTGAGTAAGGAACCCGAGTGACGAATGTCAAGGAAAGGTGAACAACAGAGAGAAGCTTTAAATCTCTCCGTGTCCCATTAGCTGCTGCATTATCTCTCGACAGAGATTCATAACCTATTCCTTTCCCATATCAGCCACAAGCCGTTATCAAACACCATAAATAGCGGATTCATCCAAACATTGGAGTGGATCTAGGCTAATGTAACCACAGTCCTCTTAAAAGGGTCAGGAATTGGTCAATCCTGTGATGACCGCAACGTGAGAAGAAACCTTCCTTAATCAGCTTATTCTTCTATCTCTGTACCTGACCTCTAAGATTCAGGGGTTAAGCATCTTTTACAGGCTTATTAGATATTCACTTATTACATTCTCCTAAATGATGGTGTGCCATTACTGCTATCTTATTGCTCTGAAACCATCCCCGTGCCTGTCCGCTGTAACCCTATCCACCATATTTTAGCTGCTGATGAAGACAGAATGCTTAAGAAAGACGTGATGGTATATGGTAAAGATTTACTGTGAAACAGTGTGTGCGTGTGTGCAGAGTGTGTGTGTATAAATATGGCAGCAGGGACAACAGAAAATGGCTTATTATGGGTGATGTATTCCAGAGAGCACAACTGTCATGTCTAATGTGAAAGACATTCAGTCGGCTCTTTGTGTTGCATTTAAAAACTTGGCTTCAGCTTTGCCCTCTCCACTGTTCTGCTGTATGCACAAACCCCACAGAAAACCCCTTTTCACATCTCATCTTTTTATTTTGTCGAGGTTAACAAAAGATGCTCAATCTATTTTTTTAAGCGGATAGTAAAATGTGTATTTTTTTCCACCCACATTGTATTCTTATCCATACTTGCACAGAGTTGTATTTTTCTAAGAATGTCAGAGTGGATGAAAAGTCATGTTAGTTTGAATTCTGCATTATTCTGTTGAGTTTTCATTTACCACTAATACCATGGTCCTGTTAATATTTTAGGTCTATTGGGTAAAGTTGGACAAGGCTCCAAATGAATGAGATTTATCAAATATTTGACACACTAGAATAGCCAGAAAAACACGCTTTCTTCTCTGTCTTATCCATGCATTTTTTTCTCAATTGATTTTCCCCCATAATGTTTTTATGCTCTGTGATAGAGGATTTATTTCCATATCATCCAGTTTTCATCGTAACCATGAAGAAGTTATTTTGCATGGGTGAACTTAAATGTCTAAACATCGTTCTGGCCTTAGTTGCCTGTGAAAGGAGTATGCATGCATGTGCATGCTTTTTTGCATGTGAAAACGTGACAATGATTAGTGTATTTGTTATCCACTTGAGCATAACAGAGAAGACCCTCATGCACATATGCATGAGCACATACATCACACAAGAGTGTAAAAACCGAGCAGGTTGACCTCAACAAGCACCATGTGGACGTCACTTAACTTCTTTGATGCCTGTCTGCCCTGGCCAAGTGTTGGCCTCATGACTTGATTGATTAATACACTGTTCATCTTCAAAGTAGTCTGCTAAACTGGCCGGGGTCACACAGAGTGCCAAAACTAATGTTGTAAACAACATACCAAATGAAGTACTTGAAATACTTACGCAGAAGACTGGAGACAAGAGAGGCACTGTTGCTTGGCCTGTGGCAAGCTGAGCATTAACAAATTAAAAACTGTGAGAACTAGAGGGAACTGGAGGAGGCATGCACACAATCCTTCGATTTAGAGGAGAAACAAATCTGGTGGGCCATGGACTCGATGCAACAAAAAACGAAGTTGTATCTTTAAAGTTAGACAAACACATGCAGACACGAAGAAAGGAAAGAGAAAAGAAGAAAATAAGAGTGGCCGAGGCTTTATAAGGTGACGTTCTTTGCCCTGACATTTTGGGCAAACGCAATCAAAGGCCACGGGAACTGAAATGAGCCAGGCTAGCGGAGGAGACACATGGGAGAGGAGGAACAGATTGAGTGTGACACAAGAAGGGGGGAGAGCACTTTATGGTGGGACATGCTCGATCTGGGAAATTAATTAGCCAGAGGGCAGGGAGAAGGCAGCGTGCTGTCTTATGTGAGTGAGGCTATGGGCATTTTCCCAATCAGCCTCAGATCTGATGTAAACCAGCTGACACATACCAGTCTGTGTGCTCGTACGGCTAATGTGCTTTTTGAATATGTATGCGTGCGTGTGAGAGAGAGAAAGATGCAAAGACAGAAGCAATCAGCACACACTAAAATGTTTGTGTGGTGAGGTAGAGACGGAACCACAAAAAAAGTGACTCTGATGTTTTATGGTGGTCCAGCATCTGAAAATAATACACTTTAACACACACAAACACACACTGCACATGACTGTTTTAGTGGCTGGTGTGAGATAACCTTGTGGAGAGGAAGTGAAGTTTGAAGTGGAAAGGGAGATTGGAAAGGTGAGTGAGTGACAGCATGGGAGAGTGGGAGATAGAGAGGAAGAATGATGGGCAAGGACAGATAGACAGAGTGGAGGGGTGATAAGGAGAGATGGAGCTATCACAGAGGTGACCTACAACTGGCTTTCCTTCACCACCGAGAACAAGCACTCATCACCGATTCACACATGCACATGCCAACAGCACACTTCACAGGCCCACGTTATCCAGCAGCGTGTAATTAGGCTAGATCTAAGACAGTGCAGGACCAGAGCAGTAAATCTTAGAAATAAAGGAGTATTTAGTGGATGGGTTTTGGGAATGAGTTCCAACAGGATGTGCTCACAATATGGAATCCAGCCTGGCAGACATTTCGAATACTATAGTTGATCATATGCATGCCAGGGTTGCTAATACTAGCATGTCAGTAGCCTTAAGAATTACTTCAACAATAGATGATGCAGCAAGCCGCACATGATCTGAGTTCTGTCCTTTGGGAACATTTTGACAAAGGCAAAAATCTTTGTAACGGATGTAAAAACTAAAAAAAAGGTTATTTTCGCTTTGTCTCACAATGAATTAAGTTAAATGAGCAAAGTAGCCAGTAGATATTTCTGTGGGGTCAAATGTTGGCAATAATACTCAGAGTGTAATTCGGTGAGTTATAGTGATCGTCACTGAATACAATGTTGTTTTGACAGCACACAATATTAAGAGTCTTTTTGGGTTGGAGCTGGATAAATGATTTACTAACTGAAGAACTGACATATGATTTTCTCTTAAGAGTGTGGGCAGTGGTTCTCGTAAGGTCACAGAAGCTTGCTTGTGACTGCTCATTACCAGACCCGAAGAATAAATCTGGGTGAGTGAAGTGCAAGAGCAGTGCTTGTCCCCCTTCCTTATTACCACTGCTGACAGGCCTTTGTGTCGAGTCCTTAAACCTATACAGTAGTGGGGCTTCTCTATGGCCAGCAGATCCGACTCTGGTTGTAGTGTGGTGGTGTCGATTATAAATACAGAGAAATAAAATAAAAACTCCTGTTCTAACTTACTATACTCACAGACCTGCAGTGTGTGTGTTTGTGTGTATGGTTATGTGTGTAATCTAAGTGAAAACCATGTTTTATATCCTCATCCTGCCTCTTCAAAGACAACATCAAATATGAGAAAACAGACTTTAAAACACACACACACACACACACACACAGTTTCCCATTGCCATCAGCAGTAAAAGCAGGATATTAAGCTCTATTTCAAACCAACAGCACCTCTGCTCTTATGCACCTTTCCTTTGAGGATATTAATCCTACCCACCTTTTCTTTCCCTCTCTCTCTGTTTATTTCTCCATCACTCTCACTTTCTCTCACTTTCTATTTTGTATGGCGTAGGAAAAGGAAAACTGCTCTCCATTTCTGACATCACAGACGGAGGGGCATAAAGCTTAACAACTTCAATTTAAAATCAGAGGGTGAGAGAGGAGCAGAAAGGAAGTGAAGAGGAGGAAGGAGGACAAAAATGAAGATAGACAGCATTCTAGTCACTGAACTGCATGTTGCATGTGTCTGACTGGAATTAACATAGCGTAGCAATAGTTATGGGTTTGGTTATGGATTATGGCTAATCCTTTAGCATAGGGAGCAGGTCTTAAAGGTAATTACACGCTACTATTGGATCCAGAGCTCAGAAATGGGCCTCTCTTACATCACGCTTATTAAGATCCAGAAGAAAACTGGCTGCTCTTAGAAACTGCTTAGACAGAGTACAGGTTAACGTACCATGCAATTCTCTGCCAATCTTAATACCATTTAAACTTGTCTGGAAGGTATAAACAGCATTGTTGTTTTAGTTTTGCAATGGAAAGAGGAAAAAAGCGGGGCTTATCTTAGATTGGGCATGTTTGGAAATGACAAGTACAACACAATGAGTACTGTGTAAATAAACCTTTTCTTAATTAGAAAAAACGATATATCATCAGCAAAGACTAAGAAGTGAGTTGTTTAACAAAGCAGAGTAATTAGATAAATAGGAACTCTCATTTCCCAGGAAATAGGAATAGTGATGACAAGAGAGAGAGGAAATCCAGTGTACGCCAGTCTATTTTCACTTCTTCCTATGCTGACTACTTTTGTGCTTCCCCAATTCAAAATATCACACTGTCTTCTCTCTGTGAGGGAACATTCAAAGTGCCACCAAGTCTGTTTCTGTGCCTTATCTCCAGACTTTAACAGTCCACTCTGTCCACTTTAACCCAGTGGGAATCATTAACAAGACACACACTTCCTTTTTGGCTGCCCCAGACAAAATCCTCCAAATCATTATCATTGTAACACACTGTGTGTGTGTGTGTGTGTGTGGGTATTGTGTGTCTGTGTGTGAATTAGGGGTCTACTTAGCTCCTGAAACAGCCCCTAAACAAATGACCCAATAACAATTAATTGCACAACAATTAGGTTAGTAGACCGTTGATAGCTGGTAGACCCACCCAGGGAAAGGCCGGAGTTAGGTCATTCCCAATAAACATAACAGCAATGTTTCCTCAGGACTGACAAAAAAGAAATGTGTTGTAACCAAGACTGGGACTGGTTAGAATATCTTCATGTAAGTGTCATAAACTTGTTGTTTAATTCAAGTACATATTTACTTATGTATCTTATAATTTCATTGGTTTACCTGAAATTTACTAATTCAAGAAGTGTTAGTCATATGTCCTTGGTAAAACAGACAGAAAAGTATTTTTTATTCAGGTAATAAAACCAACTATCATGAGGACACAGTGACACCTGACCTGTAGAAAACTATTGACAGCAGATGAATTAAATGAATTAATCAAACAGATCATCAGGAGGAAAACTAAACATGAATAGTTTATTTCTGCCAATATATTTATGCAAAGTCAAGAAAAAAAAAAACTTTTATCAAAGAAGAAACAATCATATATTCTGTTTAAAAATATCTGCGTGCTTTGTAGAGTGCAGTAGGGGAAAGGGTGGCTCATAATAACAGGTTAAAATGCCAAAAAGTTGGAAAAACAATCCTTTACACAGACACTGTCTGAACGGAACAATTCACTGACATCCGACTTGTTCTTCTCTTTCATTATTTGTCTGTTTGTGTCACTTTGGTCAGTTTTTTTTTTACAAAGTCTTAATGGCTCATGAGTCTGTAACAGCACTTAGTCAAGTCTCACCAAAAGCTCTTTTGTGAAGTTTAAAGTGGCTGTGATGTTTTCTGATCAATACCTGGCCGTAACTCAAATCACACATCGAGTGCCATTACTGTATACCACGCACACTACGTACACACACATATGTACGTTTTCATGAGCTTCGACAGTGTTTTTGATCAATACCTGGCTATAGATCAAACACCTTTTTCAGTTTATGGCCAACCTTTCCCAAGGCTCATTTCAGACACACACAGAATAACTCATGTCTTACTTGAGGCCGCTGCTTTGACTGCGTCTATGAAATTGATAAGTGCTCTTAAATGCAAAATGACAGTTTAAGAACCTTGTTTTTGTACCACGGCGTAGTCAGAATGTCTCATAAAAACACAAAGCACTTTTCTCCAGGAGGTAACTTCATAGTCAGTGCCAGAGAGCGAAATACACAACAGACCAAATGTGCAGCTAAGGACTCAAATCTGCGTCAGAGTTCTTCTTTTAAAGGATAATTGTCCAAATGTAACAAGGGAAACTGTGAGCTGGGAAACATTTTCTACTCATATTATTCATTATATGTAGAATTCATAAAAATAGATGAGTTGTTTCACCATAAATAGTCAATCTACCTGAATTTTATGGACTTTAAAACTTGCCTTAACCAGCCGCTGTAGCCTGCAACAACGGTATTTTAGTTTGTCTTAAATTCAGTCAACCAAGAACCCAAATAAAATCCCCATGCTATGGAAAAAGTTTGTTTTTCATGCCATATTTGTAGCCTGCCTCAGCAACAAAAGAGGTATATTATGTGCTTCCATTTGCTAAAGAAACTCCTCAATCACACAAACTGCTTCACTATCGAACCTCCAATCTGCCCTGCACTGTAATAATGAGTTGCACTGGACCTTGTGCCCTGCATGTTAGTATTTCTTTGTGAAGGTCTCGGGACTCCTCTCCCTACATCTACACTTTCCCTCTTTCTCTTGCTTTAAGTAAAACATGCTCACCAGCTCATCTCTTACTTCCTTTTCATATCCTTTCCCTCATCCTGGCCTCAGCCCCCTCCTCTCTTGTCTCTGCCCCCCTTTCCCCTCTCTCTTATGTTTGCTTTATCCTCATCTCCTCTACCTTCCCCCATCTCTTTCTTCTCCTCCTCCCCGTTCTCGCTAAAAGGATGTTCCTGTGTTCAGGGTCACTGTCACCCCCTCAGTAGCTCCGCTGACCTCTGGCCTCTTTACGACTGGGGTCAGCGCCTGTCGCCATGGTGCTTAACATCCCAGTGGGGAGCCATCCATGTACATGGGTATAGTGTACAATTCAAACATGCACATACATTCTGTCAGAGGCAAGCTGACCTTTTACATTCACTTTAATCTTCTACTCAAGTTACAAGACATACAACACTCCGTATCCGACAACGCTTCCCCACTGCTGCAACATCTTTTACTCATTCTTTTAACCAGCCTCCATCTCTGAATGTTTTCCTCGACAGTCATTCTCTCTCTGTCTCTGTCTCCCTGTGGTCTAAACAGGTCTCTTTCTCTTTGGATGTTCGCCTCTTTGTGACATTTGACTGCACGCTATAGGGTTACACCACCACAATAGAAAGACATCCCACAATGACAATTACCCTGTGTAGTGATGGCTATAACCTGTGCCTGGGAACCAAAGAAGAACATTTATGAAAACCGCTCTTCCTGAGCTCATCGGTAGAATAAAACAAACAGCACAATTTCAGGGTTTTTTAGTTTTCCTCTATGTAAATAGACTCAATTTTAAATCAAGCGAACACATAGTGATTCCCTCTTTTGCTTCCTAAGGGTAACGTTTAGATGCATTTCCATTTTCTAATGGAATCTAATAAGGGAATTAGCAACAAATAGCAAAGCTGAGCAATTCAAACTGCAACAAACAAAGTTATCACAGAAACATTAAAACTGTTCTTTTTAACTAAAAAACACACTTGCTGGGTTGTAAAGACCAGTGTATTCCTGTTTAATAACATAGGGTGCTTTCATAGTGAACTCGTTTGGTCTTGACTTTCGGACTTTTCAGTGTGATTTGAACAAAAATTGCAGGTGTGAAACAAACCCCAGCCGACCCTTGGCCTGACAAAAACAGGGGGTCTTGATGAAAATGGAAATGATTCAGAGACGATTCAGACTTTTGGACCAATTACAGGAAGTTCCAACAGGCTGTTCTCTGCAGTTAAACAAAAGACAAAGGTAACACACGGGGAGAGCAGGAGGTGAAGTTTTTAATAGAAACGTGGAACAATGAAGTAAATGCCGAAACAAGAGACAAGGGCATTCACCTGGTGAATTTGAACTAGCCATGTGTATGGCCCTTGAAGTTGGGGCTGCTGGTTCTAATGCCATAATAATACTTGGATAGCTGCAACAAACTGAATCTGTTCTTTCATTTTTCTCTTCATTCAAAGAGAAGAGGCTACGTGTCAAACTGACAAACCAATGTCAAGTATACAGAGGTGCAGTCCATGTAGGTAGGTCTTGAAAAGTTCTTCAGTGCTCTTGCAAAACTGCAATATGAAACCAAAACTAACCTGCTCAAATGTATACAACGCAACAAAAACATGAACCTTGGCCAGGACCTTGGGTCAGACTTTCAGGTATGAAAAGACTCAAAACCTTCAAGGTGTCTCTCTTGATTTCAGATGCATTCCTTGTGGGCTCTGTGAACGTCTACTGTCAGCCAAAGCTTCAATTTTAACAAAACCAGCTGGCTATAGAGGTTGCGTCTTGCTTTTCACACATTTTTTACATCACTTTATATAACTTTCTTTTCACTTCTGAAGAATAAACAAAACTGGGCACTGAAAGGATTGGGGGTGTACACTGTTAATACTGACTAATAGTGTTAGTGCTGCTGTTTTGCTGTTGCTTTTGTAACATGACCATGTTTCTCGTGAGTGTCATTATCCGCAAATACTGCACTATGTGTGTGTGTGTGTGTGTGTGTGTGTGTGTGTGTGTGTGTTCTTGCTTATGAATAGATGGATCTGTGTGTTTTTGCATTTGGCATTGAAGAAAGTATGCATCTGTTTCCAGAGGGAGTGGGTGAGCCTCAGTAGGCCAAACACTCAATGGGCAAATGATACAAGCCCTGCACTCCTCCTCCATAAATTACCAGCTCATTACAGTAATGCAGCCCATTTAGCATAGGAGGAAGGGGGAGGAAGAGAGGGAGGTGTAAGAAAGGATTGCAGGAAAAAAAAAAAGTGTGTGTAGGTAGGAGCAGGCATATGGAGTGCAGCAGATGAAGCATAAATGTCAAGAAAGAAAATGGGGTGAGGGCAGGGGGAGAAAAGTGGGAGAGACACAGAAGGAAAAGAAGGAGAGAGAGAGAGAGCGAAAAATGGAAGTGGAGTGCAAGAGAGGGAGGGGGAGGAAAAGAGAGAGGGTTGGCTGTGATGTGTTTAAGGAGCTTTTCAATCTTAACAGAAGTGCTTTTCATTAGGTTAAAATCTATCATCTATGCTGCTGCGGGGAAAAAAAACAAAGGAGAAATATTAATATAGATAGTGGCTACAGTAGGAGACAGAGATATAGACCCAGACAGAGCGAGCGAGTGGAAAAGAAAGAGAGGTAAGCGAGGAGAAAGAGAGAAAGAAAGAAAGAGAGAGAGAGAGAGAGAGAGAGAGAGAATGGGATGAGATGTAACAGCTGTAATTGAATAGTGAACTAGAGAGGGCCTGAGTGCAAGCACTGATTAATACAATTCAAATTGATTGTCTCCTAGTAGCTGTGAGAACATCTCATTCTGACTTTCATATTTGAATGTTCAGCATGTTCTCTGTGTGCATGAGTGCGTGTGGAGGTATGAGTGTGAAAGAGAGAGATGGGTGTGTGTGTGTGCGTGTGTTTGTGTGTGTGTGTCTGTATGAGTATGAGTCATAGAGAGCTGTTCCGAGGGGTAAGGGGAATGAGAGTGCCCTCTAGTGCTTGTCGGCACTTTTACCCCACCTCCGAAAGGCACCACTTGCTTTTTCTTTTGATTTGTCTTGTATGTGGAAAGTTTGGCCCCTCCTTTGCAAAATTTCTCTGTGGTATCTACACTCCGTCTGCACTGTTAGATACATCCTACTTGTATCCTAGGAAAAGTCATCTGATGTTTGTTTCTTGTCTAAAAAAACCTACATCGTTGCATAGCTTTGGTACCTGGATTTTGTTGGTTGTTATTGTGCATTCAACTTTTTCTGTCATTTTATGTCAGTGAATGCACTCTCACACACTCTCAAAGTCAACATCTTGCAGAGGTGCATAAGGAAATGCCATCATCACAGGGTACCGGGTCGATTGGAAACAGCAAAAATTGGATTATAAAAGTTTAGTTAACTGTCAAGAGAATTGTATTGTTTCTTACTTTACTTTATTTCTGTCTCTTTCTTAATCAAATGACAAAAAATAGAGCAGAAGAAGCAGTACGCAATCACACAGATGAGAGAGAAGATGGCTGGGAAGGAAGATTTGAGTTCCATTTGCACCTCAGGAGCAGCGGAGAAGGATTTATAGTTGGGGTGTGAAACAATCACTCACGTTAGCAGCTCAGGCCCTGCGTTGAATTAGCAAAGGCTTGTGTCTCAGACTGATTCCCTCTTCTCAGAAGCCAGAAAATCTAGTTAGCATTGTGAACACAGAAAGCTCAGACTTTCAAGTAAGACCCCCCACAATTCATTGCTATTCTACCTGCTTGCCAACAGCAGGTACTCATTTAACATTGCACCGCAATTTACAAAACAACTGCGCTGTACTGTACTAATTCTGAATAACATGTCATTAAAATACGTCATTCAAGGAGGAAGGCTACTGGAAAAGTAGAAAAGAGAAACAAGAGAAGCAGTCTGAAAATAGGAACAACAGAAGGAAGGAAAATTAAGTTAGAAAATCTGTCACTGTGAGAAAACTTTTCTTATTTTCCTCTACTTGTCTATGTCTCATCTCCCCTATATCCACTGTTCCTGATATTTTTTTTCTCACAATGTGATACACTTTGCAAAAAGAAGCAACTAAACTTTTAAACTTTCATCTACAAAATGCTTTTTTTAAATTGAAAATTCTGAAATGAATCACATTCTCAAGATTTTTGAGAAAAATTCAAGTGCCCTATTGTGTTTTTCCTCACACAGAAACAGGCACTTTTACTCCCATGGGCTTCTTTCAGCAGCCCTCATTGTTAGTAAAAAGATGCAATTATTCTCTTATTTGTTAAAAAAAAAAAAAGAAGAAGAAAAAAAAAAGAGGAGGGTCAAGTGTGAAAGGACAGGACTCTTGTCTGCCACTTCACACAAGAGGTTGGACAATGCACTCTGAATAATAAAGGACAATTTCTGCAACAGTCCTGATATACTTCAGAGTGTGGCAAGGACTTGAAAAACAAGACTTCGTTTTAAATAAAGGATGAATTAATGAAGGAATTTCCCTTGAGGTGAAAAGTTTCTGCTTAAATTATAATTATTATTAAAAACTTGTACATTTATCTATAATATTCCTTGTCAACAATAGTAGACATTACTATTGCAATAAACTGTATGTAAATAAACAGTCTGCACTATCTAAAAAGGTCCCTAACACAAGAATGAACTG
>JAPQRN010000027.1:25691292-25703875 GCA_037367275.1 Coranthus polyacanthus | reverse complement strand
GGGTGGGGGGGCTTTCTGTGGTCTCGTAATTTTATTCAGTGTTTATTATTTTTCACGCAACAGTGAAATTCAAGCCCATTTAGGTAGCGCAATAAAAGCAAATTAGTAGAACACGTGGATATTTCATTATGTGGTAGGGGGCCCAGAGCAATCCACCAACTGGCTCAATGTAAGTGAACTAACACTACAAACCGAAACCATTTTCATTTTTGTCGAACTAATATATTGTATGCCAAAATTTCTCTGTGACAAATCCCTTTCGGTTGTTTAGTTCTTGCCTTTTTTTTGTTGTCTGACGTTGTGAAAAACAAATTCCAAATATAATACCGTGTTTACTGTCTCAATAATTACAGAGATACTGGGTTTATTCTGGGAAGTAATTGGGTTAGATATGCTTAATATGATAATTTCTTTGCACTTTCTAATTGTCTATGATTAGCTCTAATGGATTCTTTTAAACCTGATGACAGAAGATTAATGAACTGATGTGCCTCTATGAATACTATATGTGGAGCGAATTTTAAATATCATCCTGTGATGCATTCTTAAAAAGGTGTGAGGTGCGCTTCTTATAAAATGTTCAAAGAACCTAATTAGTGTTGCTGAATGTTTTAGAGTATTTACTAGATAATGCAAACATTAGAAAATAATGATTTTCCAAATTGAACCATATAGGCTTTGTTTGATAAAGGAATTTCTATAACCAATAAAATTGTTCAGAAAACCTTTAAACCTACTTGACGTGGGCAATACATCATAGGACGAGCACGCTTTGGCTTAAATGTGAACGTATATCCTGGCTTGAACACAACAGCTTCAATTAGACCTCCTGCCGGGGGCTTAATATGTACTCTTGATTGAAACTGGCTGTTGTATGTCAGTGGCTAAACAAAAGTGCTTTTTGAAATGTGTGTTGTTGTTTAAGGTTGGTTTTGTGAGATCCTTAGCTTGCAGGGAAAATACTGCAAAACACTGTATGATTCAAACAGACGAGGGCAAAAAGAACACAACGCATATAACACACCCTAGCATCAGAAAAACACACAATGCACATAAACACGCTGTACCACCTACATATAAATCCCTAATCACATGCAGAACTGTTTTATGAGACATACTCAGATCCAGTGTACTGCACAGTGAGCACCTTTTTTTATTTTCCAAGAACAAAATATTCAGGCTTTTATTTGGACTTTAACAAGGCACGACAACAAATTAGGTTTTATTACAGAAACAGAACCCAGACAGCTTTGGAAACTTCGGCCTTGGGAGCCTTTTGTTTTGCCAGCGGGCGCTTGGTGCACGATGAATCTGGTGATCACACATGCTGTTAAACCAAGAAAGCTAATTACTGATATTCATGGTCCTCAACTCACTGAGATTAACAGAGTCACAAAGGAAGACGGACGCTGTGGCAAAAGTACTCCTCAGCCTCCCTGCTGGGCCTGCAGCATACAGAATGCGTAATTAAAAGATGTGAATACTTATCATCTGGAGTAGGATGACTCTTTCAGTGTTCATTTCACACTTTCACACAAATGAGTGTCCTTACCTAAAAATGACGTCGAAGCATTATTGTTGAAATTGTCAATTTTGTCTTTCATCAGCATATTTGGTAAAGACTACACTTTCCATGCACATGTCTCACAAAAACGTAATAGTAGCAGTTTGAGACTCTTTTCATTTGGAAGGAAATACTAACTTTTAACTTACTGGGGAGCTGGCAGAGATGTTGTACATGATGTCTGTGCTGATGAAAAGAGTATTGATTGTCATTATCCTACCTATGGGACTTTTCAGTCGAACAAAGGACCATTTCAAAGAAGGACTGAGGTATCACTTAAGAGAAAAGGTTACCGCTAACATCCTCCTTAATAGTCTGTTTGCCAAAACCCTTCCACTCAGAAACTGACAGGGTTGAGGAATCATTAGGGGATTGTCTTTGGAATGTAGGAAGGGCCTCAACACACAGAAACCCTGACAAGTATTAAGTAGGTAAAAAATTATGTCATATTTACAAAAAAAAAAGTTTGCCCAAGACAGGCATTAAGTTTGATGTTATCTTCTCCAACTTTATGGTCGTATTAAAAAATGCACTCCTTTTAATGTTTGGGGACATGCAATATATGAGATAAAGAGAAAAACATAAATAGTACATTCTTCTATTTAAAGTCTCTGTCTCATAGCTCATACATCACCAAACCATGGCATGTCAGACATCAGAGGCTGTTTTTCCCCTGATGGAAACTTGTGGAGGAAGTGAGCAACTTTGGTGGCTTGGCAGTAACACACCAAGCAATAGAGTCTGGTCACGTCCTCATCCAGAACTCCATGCAAAAGCCCTGATCTCTCCTCCAGATGTAGAGCCATAAAGGCAAAGCCCAACACTAGATAAGGGTCAAAGGGAGGCTCTCATCGATCAATTTCAGGCTGGAAGCGACTGCTGGGGTCAGAGGAGCATCTCATTATCGGTGATGTAAAACAGCTGAATCTTCACCTGCGCTACCAACATGGAAGATGACCTGTTAATACCTATGGGCTTTGGTGGGGTAACTGTCACAACATGTCAAAACCTGTAGCTTTATATTTCTGAATAAATGAAAAACTTTGTAATTTGTGAAACAGATGTTTTATTTGCCGAAATAAAACAAACAAACAAACAAAAAAATACAGATAATATTTGAATATACATTAATATTTAAGTGGATCAGCGGAAAATCAGCCAGCGTGTCTTTGAATAATTTATTATGCATTGGTCTTTAATCGAGCAAAAAGGTAAGTAAAATACTTTCATCTTACATGTTATATGTTTATCAGCTCAGTAAAACATGGAGGAAACAAGTAATTCAATTATCTTCATTTGCTGTATTTTCTGACATTTTACAATAAATTCTAACATTGATTGATTAAAAACTCAGATTTATCAATATATTAAAAAATGTCCTAGACCTTGAAATTCGTATTTATGCAATTAAAGGTTTGGTGTCACGCACAACGATGCACATTTCATTACCTCCAAAAGGTTACTGTACGCTCCCGGTTTTCAGTATGGCTTGTTGTTTTCAATTAGGCCCTGTAAAGTATTCTGTAGTGGTCAATCACAGACGTCTATTATTTCATTAGGCACCATTAACTATGGCGGGCTGGGTAGAAAAGTTCAAAGCTTTTAGCATTTAGAGCATTATTAAATGTTTTCAACATGCCTGTTTACCAGTAATCGTTATAATGCATCCCCGACATCCATCAGCAGAATGCAGTATTACATTTCTTCAATCAGACCTTGAAGAATCCATTTGGCCAATACTCCTACAGGCCTATACAAACTTATGTCTAATGTCAAACTAAAACAAGTGATTGAGTTAAGTGAATTAATTTCAGAAGTTTTTCTTGTTGTGGGAGTCCCCCTCGTGGAACACCAGAAGTTATGTGACCTTCCGTCTGCAGCCGGCCGGCGTTGGGTTCTGCGGCGTGTTTGTTCAACCCTCTCTTATCTTCTGTCCAAAATGAAAAATAAAAAGAAGCGGTTCTAAGATCCAAAGTAATCTTGTGGCCTGTCCTCTCTGATACTTATCTGTGGTGGAAACATGTTTCTAGTTAATTCAAACCAGGAAAAGGTGGACAGGAGAAGGGGGGCACGCAAAAATACCAAAGAGAAACATGATCTAAATGCTTATTAATTTTTGAAGGGGAATAAACATGTGGGACGAAGCATTCGACCCTGTGTTCATTTAACCGTGAAAGTATAGAGGATACTCATCTTTTTGCAGCTTAATAAAAGCCACCTTACTGTAGCTTAAGAGATGTTATCCGCCCTCTTTTTTTTCAATTTATCATCGACTAAAAAGCTTAGGCCATGAGGAATCATTGACTGTGGAGATATGTCTATTCAAAAATTTCATGGCATTACTGTAGCGTGAAAAAGCAGACAGGGCATGAATCAGAACCATATGGACTGAATCTAAAAGAAACTATGACTACTGCATTATTATATTTGGAATTCATCTGCGGCATGTGCTGTGAAATAAACATATAGTGCAGAATTAAATTAACCTTACAACCTAGACCTATAAAGCCAAATAGACCGTGTTCTGAAAATCGCAACTAAACCTCGTACAAGAAATGATGAACATTAAACACAGGAAAGGTCGTCAGCACCACATGTGGTGTCTGTTTTAGTTTTGAGATGTGGAATGAAACGGAGGGAAGCCGAACACAGGAAGACAGGCAGAGGGAGGTTTTGTGAGTGTAAACTAGAGCACAAAATTCTCTTACCTCTTGGGGGAGACAAAACATGGTGTAGCTTCGTCTCGCCCCCTCTCTTTCCAGTGTGCAAGCAGCAGCAAAATTCAACTATCATTCACTTCCTCTGCACCCGCCCACCCTCATAGGCAGATTCTGATGTCAGAGAGAGGCGTGAATCTTAACTCAATCCGCCGGTTGCTGGAGAACGTGGGATCTCTAAGAGGTCAGTGCCACCGGCTGCCATTCTGCCACGCCAAATGACAATAAATGACGGCAATAGCGGGAGGAACCATAAAGCCTTATCAGATTAGAAACACAATGAAACCGTGACATATTGCTTTCGCCTAAACACCACAATGGGAAAAGTCAGTGATAGCGTTTTGCAAGAGTTTTACTGCTTTTTTATTGCTTGCTGTTGTTTATTTTTCACAAGCTCTCTGTGGTCTCCAGGACAGTTCTCCCTATTCTATGTTTATTCCTTCCCTCCCTTTTGTTTGTTTGATCATTCGAAATGAAACATGCTTACACACTCTTCTGTTGGTTTGCGTTTTTCTGCTTGTGTGCGAGTTGCCATCCTGGGAAACATAAATGGCATCCCCCCATCGCTCATGTGTATTTGATAAAAATCTTCCTGGTCTCTCTCCATTTGTCGGCAGCCGCTAACCAGCTCCAGCTCTGGCTTCAGCTGCCTCCCATTTTATCATACAGGCTCTAATCAAAGCCAGGCCTGTCTGGACATAAACTCACACATACACACTCACATGCATGTGCACATACAAACACGAGTGCACACAGTTGCATGTCTTTAATGTCCTCTAATATGGTTTCAGTTGTCTATTGCAGCTATAAAAATACTAACGGTATTCCATTGTGAACAATAAAATGTTTCGCCCACAGGGATATGTAAAACGGAGCGAACAACATGATTTTAGTCTTTACCAACTAAGCTGAACTGTGATTTCAGCATTCTTTAGCATTTCTGTAAAAGCTGCCCACAGGAAATCTGTTACACTGAGCAGCTTGTCCCGTGTGCATTACAAGATTATTTACAAGAAATCTGCCTGGGGTGTCTATGTAATTTTCTGGCCATATAGTCAGTCATATATTATAATATGAATTCAAAATTACTACAGTATGCACAGGGAGTCTAAAGTGGGGAAAAATGTGTTTTCTATTTGGAGTAATTGATGTGAAGCATTTTAGTGTATTAACATTGAGCTGATTGTGATTACACACAAACCTAATGGACATATCGGGCTCAAGCTTCAGCTTGCCCTATGTTTAGAGAGGTTTATGAAGCGTACATTTAAATAAGAGAAATTCCAACACCTCTTCACCACATGTGGCTTTCACTCTCCTTATGTCTTTGCTTTGTGAAGGAAGTTCCAGCCGTCGAACACACCAGGCCAGGAGGTTGTTGGGGTCAAACTCTCTGCTGTTGGCAGATTCAGAGGCCCAACTCGAGAACAGGCGGGCAACAGATTTTTATCTGTCTTTCTGGAGAGCACCTGGATTAGTCGTACACCCCGTCACACACACACACGCACAGACACACACACACACACACACACACTACTGGAGCAAATGGCAAGCCTTTTTCAGACCTTTGAACTTCCTAAAAAAAGGTTAAAGAGAATGTGTGTCGCTGTGTGTGCAGAGCCTGCATGTCTGTTTGGAAGTAGCTGCACATGTGCATGTTCTATAAGAAGAGAGTGAAAAGGGTCCTATATATTCACATCACTTTCTGCTATGATTCGTTTAAACTGGCAACATTTAATTTGGCAACACTATTTTGCAGCTTTGCCAATAAAGCATAATTGAATGAAACTGAATAGAGTGCGAGTGGGTATAGAGAGAACCGTAAAAGTAGTTCTCACATTTACTGTGGACATAATTTCCAACAGACAGGTCATTTACAGCTCTCTATTCAGCCCAGCCCACAGGAGCTCATTTAGATGCTGTTTTAAATTCTTGTCCATTTGATTCAAATTAAAGGAGAATACCATTAAATCTATGAATGATGTTGCAGATTTAAGGCAGGACACACATCCTCTTTTTTTTTTACATTGCAGCCTATCAGACACAGTTGTGAATGTTTTTCTAATTCAGCAACTGGGCTCAGGAATACCATATTTTGATGCAACCTTTCACAGATATTCCAGCTTAAATATTTATGGCTGCATAAATTCTTGCAGCTAGAGATGGCTTTTTTTTTAATGGATTTTAGTACTTGTATTTATGTTCAGCAGCGAGCTCTAGGGACCCTCGGACATATTGCATTGTCCAAACAAACAGCATTCAGACACACGTTTAAATAAAATATAAATCACTATATGTATTGTTAAATAAATATGTACATAATATTACTTAAATATATTCTGGGGAACGTACAGATATTTTTATTTGCTTGTTTGCTTTTGTTCTTCTTTACACTTGTGCATCAGCACATTAAAATGACGTCATATTTCGGCTTTAATGTTTCTGTTATGCTCATTTTATACATACAGTAGCCTGTTTGTGCATTATTCAGTACTTTTGCACCCTCTGTGCGCTTATATTTGCATTCCTGCAAAATATGAATGATGTTATTTATATTTTGAGTAATTGTTGTAATAAACATAGCTCAGTTAATAATACTTCATGTCATTGCGTTACATTTTCTCCTTTAAATTAACAGTACTTGGATTGTTTTATTTGTTTATGGCCCATCATCTCAATCTGAGATAAAGAGTTAGGAAGGAAAATGTCTCTTTGCTCCAGGGAGGCAAGTGTTTGAATAATAACAAATCTTTAAGAGGAGGAGACGGCAGTGGGGAGGTCTCAAGCCATTAAAAAGACATTCATTTTTATTTATTGGTGCGCAGTAACCAGCTAATTTCTCTTTAATATTACAGAGCTAACACTATAGTTCAATATACTACATATGTATGTGTATGGGGTAATTTATGGATCATGGAGCAAGTATGCATGCAATTTGTTTCTGTGTGTGTGTGTGTGTGTCTGTAGTTTTATTTGTTGAAATTGTAACTCTATGCAGACACCCCTAACCTCCACACCGTTACACAAGCCACACACACACACACACACACACACACACACACACACACACACACACACACTTAAAGACCATAGATCTGGGACAGGGGTGAGGAAGCTTTAGCTGTTTGCTTAAGCCTTGACTTTATTGGGTGGCAGGAGTCGCCTCCCCTTTTCTCACCATTAATCTTTTGGAAGGTTTCTTCCCTGTGAGATCCTGTTCTCACAATTCTGATCTAAATTTATTCTTAGGAACATTTTTCGTGGCTGTGATTTGGCAAACAGCAAGGTGCATAGGGAGCTTTCTGAGAAAAACGCTCTCACCACTTTTTTTTTTTTTTTCAACTAAGTAAACAAGGCAATGAACTATTATACCCTATAATGAGTCATATCATATGCTTGAATAGTTTCCACAGGACCCAGGGTTTAATATGCACAGGGATTTGAAATAATAATTATAAAAAATTGTCTATTTTGCTACTCTAAATCAAGAATCTTTAGACATGTGGAAATTGTTGCATTTTACATTACTGGCAGCGGAAACAGTGGTTTGGCTGCATAAAGAAAAGAAAAACTGAATCGTTTTGTGAATAGGGATGATCCAGGGCTAACTATAGGTGAGACTGTAGGTTAATGATCTGCTGTAGAAAACTTTTAAGAAACAGTGATGATTTAGGCGACTATGAAGGTCGAGTTGCTGTTTTGTGACTGTTCATAATGGAACAAAAGTACTTCGATCACGGGGAAAAACACAATCAATTTAAATAATCACGACAGATGCCTACATGAAATTCTGACTTTTCAGTGAAAATTCATACAATATTTCCCTTGAACTGTATGTGCAGCTGCTGTATCAGAGGAAACATTAATATGAAAGCATGAGTTGCTTTGAGTCAAATGTATGCCCCATGTTTGTCTCTTAGTGTTCACAATATTCACGACTTGAGTGCCCCATCTGTAGCAAAAACAATGATGCCATTATTTACTTTCCCCTTTGATTCAAAGCAAATTTCTGGCTAACCTGTGTGTTTATGTTGTGCAGTGTTATTAGCATATACCACAGCAATATTATTAGCATACAAAGAAACACTTAACACCAAGCATACAGAAGTTGAAAGCTATTTATAATAATTGTATTATTCTGGGCATTCTGGATCCCTTAACAGATGCCCTTGGGTACAGAATAAAGTGAAAAAGTAAAATCCTGAAAGATTCATGTTTTCAGCTGCGATGGTTGTTATGAAAAGTAAGGACTAAAAAAGATATGCATGTGCGTATATATGCATGCTGACCACAAAAGGGGCGTGATAGCAGTGCTTAGAGTGTGAGAGAGGATATGAACAGTCTGACACTGACTGTGGCCAGGCAACACGCTGGGCTGTCTGCTTGATAACAGATCAGATCTAGATCTGAAAAACAGAATTTGACAAAGAGGCGTAGAAAACAGTCCTGCCCATGCAGCGCTTAGGAAAACCTGTGCGAGAACAATGGCTGGAAATCCTTGCAAGCAGACACACAGAGCAGTGCCATTTCCAACCATTGTTTTCTTCTTTGAAACTGTTCACAGAAATTTCACTTTCATTTCAAACGGTATTTGTTAGAGACCAGATGATGCAGTTTAAAGCCAGCTGTTTACTATTGTATTTTTAAGGATGTTAACATATGAAGAGCGCTACAAAATATACACTCAGAACCTGTGGACCTGTGGTGCATATTATAGTCTGTTGACTGTTTTGCCATGTGTTTTATGATATGTCAACTTGTGTTTACTCCACTTCCTAGCCTTCTAAACATTAAATTTTATCAGCTGTATACAGACTCACCCCTTGTTTGGGCTTCAAGAATGCATGATGTTTGTATATGCAATGTTTTACTGTTTAGTCTGGCTTGTGTTACAGGTAGTCCTGATTAAAACCCAATGGGATCATTATTATGACCTCATTTTTCAGATAAACTCATTTCATGGTTTGAAATTTCCCTAACAATCTTGTCTTAGTTATTAAGAATCTGCAGCAGAAGGAAAAGAGCAGATGCATGAGTGTATTTCTGTCTGGTAGAGTTGTTTGCTTTTGGACTCTTCTCTGACTTATGGTAGGATCACTCAACCCATTTGAATTCTACCTGTGTGATATTAACATCAGGCCTTGCAGTCTGATGCTTTTAACACATTGGGGAGAATTCCTTTCCATTCCTGTTTTTTTTTTTTTTTGCATCCAGTGTTATGCACCTTTAGGTAACTAGACGTCGAGTTTTGCAGAATTTGTAGGAAACATTCAAATAATGGCCAGAACTGTGCACAGTGTTTACAGCTATTTTTTAGACATATTGGTAGATGTCCATAAGTTAGCTGTCTGACAAGAGGATTAATACTGAAAAGAAAATGTGATACACCAGTCAGTCTGTCTTGGCTTCAGATAATAAACTCTCAAGGTAAAACGTATCACCTCCCACATTTATATTTACTCGTACAGTACAGAATGTAGTTTAAGGCAGAGTTACAGTCATAATGCATCCATTGCAGGTGTTAGTGCTCTAGTTTATACAGACTGGATAGGTGTGGGATGGAACAGTCTCAGAATAGGAGCCTACATGTACAGATTTTAATGAAAGGAGAACTTGTATAACAACCTTTCACTTTCATTGCTGTCTTAGGTTCTCAGACAGGGCTATCTTGGCAGTCCCAAGTCTAGGTTAAAGACAAAAATTGATTTGCACTGTACTGTCAGAGCCTATAGTAGCTGTGGACTGTCATGCTTGAGGAGTTTAAACTTCCAAACTCAGCATTGTCCTTTATAATCGAAATCCTAAATTCTTTCTGCAACTTAAAATGTAGAGTGAAAATACATGAAAATGTTGTAGTATGGCATTTCCTTTATCCTATATTTTATATACACACACTCTGAACCACAAGCACACACACACACCTACTACGCGATCTTGTCCACACGTGAAGATTTAAATTAATGACGCCTAATAACTTATAAGCTGAAACATACACTTATTTCATTAACAGGTTCTATTACTAATTTAGTTGCAGGATATGACATAAAATTTTGACATTATCCATCAGTTATTTAATTAACACTTGCTGCAGTCCATTAATATTATAATTAGCAGTTTTATTAACAGTTATCTGATCACAGGTGCTTTCTGCTCATGACTGGTTTTGCAATTGCTTTTATGGTGACCTACATGTTTCCCCTGAACCAGTGTCTTACTCAGGACATTAGCTTTTGAAGGGCAAGGAGGGTCTCCTCCTCATTTGGTAAGTACACTGGGTAAGGCCTCTGCTGCATATCTGTCATACCAAAGAGCTCCTGCTTCTTTTTCACGTTGTTATAATTGAGCCCGATGTTCATCAGGAGCACACTTATATGCAGGTTTGAATGTAAGCTACAGACTTTTCTACTTAGAGCCACAGGATCACTTCAAAATAAAGGCTTCATGCTTTCTTCTTCCCTGGCACATATCTCACCGACATCATGTAGTCAGTTAGAGCAATTAGAAACTCAAAGTGATTGTGTTTAGTTCATAAACACATCAAGTGTTTGATTCCTTTAATCAAAACCACTGATACAGTCTTAATTTGAATGAAGTACAGAATCATGATCAGCTTTATTGGCCAAATATGTAGACGCAATCAAGGAATTTGAGTGGATCCTAATGGTTCTCAGAGGGTTTACATAACGTTGAAGAAGAAAACAGACAGACCTAAAGCTTAGTGAGAATAAGCACACAAGCGTATAACGAGTAATAGATTGAGAGGAATATAAAGAAAATATAAATATGTCAAATGTCGAAGAATTGTTTAGACTAAAGAAGTACCAGTATGTGAGGGTGCAGGAAGCAATAGATATGACATGTGATGCATTACCTTCCAAATATACACATACTGTATTACTTTTTTAATATACGTATACATATATATATATATGTGTGTGTGTGTGTGTGTGTGTGTATTATAATATTATTTTATATAATATATGCAAACATTCTCTCTCTTTTCTGAAATGAGAGTATATGACTTGATTATAAGATAATTTTTTGGGGGAAATAAACAAGCAAACAGTTTTGCTCAATTACATTAACATTTAGAAATATTGAAATGCTACAAAAGAATGAAAGCCTGAAAGACATGTACATGTCCTGTGCAAACACTTTGGTATGGATTGTACACTAAGGAGCTTCAATCTTTTCACTGGTCTATTAGTATTGACTCTGAAAGTGGAAAACAAGACCCCTCATACAGAATATTGATGCTAGCGAAGCGGCGTACAGGGTGATTTGTGCTGCACATGCTTCCTCATTGATTGTTTATTACAGCTGCATAGTATGAAAAAAGGCTTCATCCATCACCCAACTGTAATGAGTTTTTACATGCAGACTCAATTCAGGGTCTTGGCATCCCAAATGGGATGTCGGTGAAAAAGACAAAGATTGAGCAGCAATCATAGCTTATTATGTGACTGCACTGCAGGACTAGAGCAAAAAAGAGCTTGATGCTAAATGAAGGGAGGTTGAAAGAGGCGGGGACGTGGGTGGAGGGGTGGCCAGCATTCGGTGCAGCCAAGAGACCTTAAGCTACCGTCAAGCCTCCCTCACCCTACAGGGCAAATGCTGGATCAATGATAGTGCTTTATCACATGGTGGCAAAGACTAATGCGCTTGAGGTAAAATGCAGACAGGAATCCTGGTGTGAGCTATGCATGTACACTAATGAGTTGTGCTGCTGTATGTTGTCGTGGTGATTACCATCTCGTCTGGACATTGATTCCAGCAGGGTGAAAACAGGAAAGAAGGAGGAAGGCGACCGACAACAACAACAACAGCAGCAGAACAGCATGGCACTCTACCCTGGCATCACACCAGGAAGTTCAAGGTCCTTTCAGGGATGTTCTCTGAAGCTATGGAGCCTCCTGTGGGCCTTCATTTGAATGACCTCCAAATAATTATTTTATTTTTTTTTCTGTTGGATGAATGTAAATCCCAGCATAGAAATGGGAATTATTCACAGCTGTTTTTGCTCTGAAAGTTTTGGCTCCTGCCTATAAGCGGGAAGCCAACGATGGGTTATGTCCTGACAGCTAATGATAACAAAACCGAGTACCCCTTGCCCCCTCAGGACGAACTCTACAGCCAGATGTGTTTTGACTGTGCTCATGGAAATTTGTCAGGTATGTTGGACTTGATGGGGACACATGTAGCAGTATCCATAGAGGATCCATTAAAGTGAATACTTTGCCCGAGCTGATCAGAAACTGCTTCACTAAGCTTTAAATGGACATGTAAAGAGAGGCTTGTCTTT
>JAPQRN010000027.1:25679212-25691192 GCA_037367275.1 Coranthus polyacanthus | reverse complement strand
TTGCGTGTATTTGTGGTTTGATGTGCCATTTCTTAAATACACAAGCATGACTTGAAGAGATTAAAAGGTTCCCAAATAATATCTGATGCAATTATGGAGAAGCTTTCAAGATAAGATAGGAAAAGATAAAATTTTAATCATCTCTTTGGGGACGTGGTTGTTAGAGCAACAATGAGCACTGTTCCAATATTCCACATCAGTGAAATGAAAGTATATGAACAGAGGAAGTACTATCACAAGAATAAAGCGATTCTAAATTTTCTAAAGTTCATAATAAAATAGTGTGAGCAGAAGAGGTTTCTATGTAGAAAAAGCTGCCTTGCATGGGAAATTTATATGCAGGAATTTCCTGTTTGTCTGTATTATATTTGGTATGTCTTAGAATTTAGGCTTCCAACCAAGATATCAATGAAACTGGACTTTTTTTTTTTCGGTGTGTATTGTGTACATTGACAGTAACATAGATAGTAGGATGGCAGAGCTGCTGAATCAAATGAGCTTTACATGTTTTGCTGCAGAGACACAACAGGCCTGTTGTACACAGTCTGTCATTTGCAATCTGGTCGATCTGCAATGAATAGCCTGTTCCGCAGGGCTGCCTCCAGAGAATGGAAGCTCATAGAGCTCTGAAGCCTAAAACAACAGAGAGGAATCTCTCATATTGTATCTCTGGGTATAAATTTACATTTCTAATTTCTCTGGCGTTTAGCAGGCAGCCCCACAGGCCAATACAGATGTCTCTGGCAATGACCTAACTCTTCATTAATATGTATGCTGACAACCAACCAAAAAGAATAATAAAATTGCTCCTCTCCAGTTACAGTTTCTCTCTGCTCCCAGAGCACCAAAGAGAGTGAAAAGCTGTCCAAGTGCACATCACGAATTCCCCTCTCCTCTCATCTCCTTGCTTCTTCTCCCCTATCCATCTGGACCAAGTGGGGTGGTCAGCTCTTATTAAGAGACATTTAAAGAGGATCCTTTACCCGCTTCTCCTTTAATGTAATTGTTTAAGTATCAGAGCTCACATCATACCATGTCAGAGAGGCAACCTTCTTTGTTGGAAAAGAGGAAACAGTGATGTGATTGTTCGGTGTTTCTCTTTTTTCTTCGGTCACATCTTAGACAAGTTAACCTCTTTAATTAAGAGTACTTAGCTGTGTGGGCCCGGATGGGGCAGGAAGCGATTGTTGAGACCCTGCCAAGCTGGATCGGGTTTCTCGGCGGCCAGTGCTTCCAGCCAAGGCTGAATGGGAGGCTGGCTTGTCAGCAGATGCTGTGCTCAGGGATCAGTGTCTCTCTGTTGGGTTACAAGAGCCCTTTTCCTCAAGACAAGAGAGGGAAAAAACACAGAGGACGAGTAAAGAGTGTAGTGGCGAAACAAGCATGAAGGGAAACTTGTATTGTGAGATATGTGCTCTGATGTTGGAAACTCAATACTTGGCATAGTCTGTCAGTTTGTTTCTGGCCCAGTGAGCATGTCAGCACAGCATTGTCCTCTGTCGGGATATCATCAGTAGTGCAGTATATCAAAATCTTCTTAAGAGTACGACACAAGCCAGTCACTTAGCATCAGAGAGGGAATTTGACCTAAAAGCTTCAGAGTTGTAGAGCAGTGGAAAGACACAGTTTTAATACTGCTTACATGTACTTTGGTGCAAAATCAAAGAAAACACAGCTCGCAGAGAGAAATTAGATGTTTTTGTTTAACTCTCCATCATACTGTGTGGCTAATATGTGTTGAGTGGACCACTCTTACATGGCTGTCAAAAATAAAGATGAATAGTTAGCATCCATAAAAGATGTGTTGAGTTGTTTTGAATTCTTCATCTCACATAAGTCCCATATAATGAATCACAGTTCCAAGTCTTCAGTTCCGGCAATAATAAGATCCAGCCGTATGTGTTTGCATGGTAATTTCATCCAACGTCTAACCCTAAATGAATACATACGTCATGTGGTTTACATGCTGTATCTGTATTAGTTTCTCCAGAGCTCCAAAGAAAGACGCCTCTAATTTCAGTTTTTGATATCCTAAGTATGCTTTATGCTTGTGGTGGCATGGAATGTTCTAAGGGGACAACCCCATAATCTCTGTGTTTATTGGTCTGTTTGCCAGACACAGGAGTGAGACAACTGCACTCTGAAACTTTCCAGTCTATAAAGAGAAATGGCATAATACAGTTAGAGGTAAAACGCAAAATGTTCTGTAATGTAATGCAGTTAATACAACTCAGATCAGTGTGTGGGTTTTCTTCAGTTTATAAGCTGTTTAAAGTCAGACTACTTATCAGTAAAAAACTATGACAGAATGTTTTTTTTTTATTATTTCTACTTTACTGTTTGCATATTTATTGTTATTATTTATTTATTCATTTTTGTTTTGTTTTATCATTAACATCCTTGGAGTAGGAGTTGCAAAAAAGATGCTAAAACATCTGTCACTATATGTGTGAAAGCTCATTGATTTTCAGTATTGCCCATGATGTCCTAATGTTGTCAGATTGTTGTCTTTATGATTAACACTGTTCATCTCACAGTATATATGTAAGTCAAAGTAATGTCAGTTACATATTTTATATTTTATCTGCAAACTACATTATTTGAAAAAAAAACAAAAACACACCTACCAGTCTTATTGCTGATCTCTCTCCCCCCTTCTTTCTGGCCAAGCGTGTACCTGGAGGACAGCTTCACTGCACACAGACCGGGGTGCTGTCCATTATCTTCCTAATGGTGACTTCTTCTTTACCTTTGCACTCTGTGAATTGAATCTGGCTACCCTCTTAGTGTATCAGTATACTGAAACACACCCATATACGGTTACGCTGTCATGAACTAACATATACACACCGGGGTCTTCAGGAGTTCAAAGTTCTTGGGTGTCCTATGGGACAAGCTGGAGTGAAAGGATAGACCTATTTTGGTCCAAATTACTTGAAATGGCTTTAAAATTACACCCTATGTCTACAGACGCCTTGTGCTAAGATGCCTTTATGGTAATAACATCCATTAAAATGAAGAGCGTATCTGTAGTAAAGTCTTAGGTAGAGCCATTTCTTTATCTTTTAAAGGAAAAATTGGGTAACATTTCAAAATTGCACCTGCAGATGTCACCTAAGTGTTTCCTGTACAACATTTTTCAGTGATGTGCAGGAGATTACAAATGAAATGGACGACTGTGTCTAATTGGCTATTCTCTTTGATCTGGGATCAATCTCTACCATATGAGCTGTGGTTTTTGTTGAAGGGAAAATTGAGAGGGATGGCAACCTCATTTCCCAAGTTTACCACAAGGTTCAAGCGTCCATAGCCTGTGGTCAGTGCCTCCTTGTATGCTTTCGTTATGTCTGTCTGCTACTTCTCCTCCGCGCTTTTCTCATGTTTCTCAGTAGTCTCTTAGGAATATAGTGACCCTGGAGGGCCACTGAAATATTCACCTTTAAGACCTTTGAAGCTAAAGGTGGCGGCCTCGCCTACATCGTGCAGATTAACAGCTAACCACATCCAACATGACACACATGTCCGCACTCCCTCATTGAGCTCGCTCACTGGTTCCATACCTGCTTCGTATTAACTCACAACAATATGACCTAAAGGTAATGAGCAAACATAAAATATAAGATGGTTTTTAAGGCTTCCTGCATCTACAACAGACCCACCATTGTTACAGAGTCAAGTTACTCTATCCAACATGCACAGAGATTTTTTTGCATCTTGAGATGTTTAGTGGCAATGTCAACAGCAGCAGCAGCAGCAGCTCAATTGAAATGGAAAAGTATTCTGAAATCAGAAAGGGGGCTCGAGTGAGCTGCCTGTGAAAGCACTCAGGCTCATCTGGAGCTGTGGGCCGCAACGCAGGGGAATTTAAACCCCACCTGTAACTCATTATACCCAGGCCCAGCACTATGCACCATCCACATTTTGATCTCTCTCCATTTCATCTGAAATAAGTTCCATGAAAAAGAGCAGCAGATTCAGGGCGTTAGTGTGTTAGGCTCAGCGGCCGACACAGCTGCCTACACCGACTTCCTTTTCCCCCCTATTAGCTAGCCCCTGACTGTGGAAGATTAGAGACAGATTGCAGCTTGGGACCCTAGCCTACATGTATTGAGAAAATGACAAGGAACATTCAACATCACTTGTCTGCATATTTTATACAGATTTACTGTTTGTTTTACTGTTAAAGCAAATGATTAAGACCATGGAACAGCAGTAGGTTGCTAACTTTTTTTTTCTTTTTGCATTTTTCAGAGATCCTTCATTTTGGCTTCACATCCTTGTGCTGAAATTCTGACAATTTAAAGCAAATGTTTTACTTCTAGTGAGCGATTGTGTAATAATACACAGCTTGTAAATTTTGCTTGGTGCTTTCAAAAAATGTAGTGCATGATGAATGTACCTTTCAGTGTAATGAAACCATATGAGATTTAATTAGGCAAACTATAAAATCTGCTCTTAACACACCTCTGCAGTATTTGCATTCTTCAATATTCAACTAAGATAAGCAGTTAACAGGCAAACTCAAAGATCATGTATCCTCTTTAATTATCGTTTTCTATTTTTCCAACATACTTACTAGATCTCTGTGGAATCGCACCATTTTACAAATGTATGGAGACCCACGGTAGGGGTTTCAGGTTTGGCTTTCCATGTCTAAGAGCTATAATGCTCAAAACTTGGCACCGCTGCTGTCTGGGCTGCACTCCAGAAAGCCCCAAAACTTCCAAAATTTTCAATGTCAGTCCTTTATTCTCTTTCTCAGTTTAGACACAACATTAACAAGCGAGCTGCTTGCCTCAGACTCAGATGGATTGAGTTAAATAAAATGAGCTCTACTAATATGATTCTTATATACAGCATTTAATGGGGGTTGCTGATAGTGTTTTGCTGAATAAACTGGTATACAGGATTCTGGTCGACTCAGGTATGTTTAGCATTCAGCATATTCTGAACTGTAAGGAAAATAGCTTTTGTGTCTTTATGGAAAAATTTGTTCTCTACAACAACTGGCTGACAAAGTAGCAATTTACCACTAAAATGGTGCTTGTTGGGTGTTTTTGTTTCCCTCATCAGCACAATTACGCCCATTTATTTCTTCCATCTTCTGCTAACCAGCCATTTTCCTTTAGAGAGCCAATTTCATCTTGGTAGGGGTATGCCATTTCCTCAGCTTTAATAAATGTGCAGAGAACAAAACCAATTTAATAATACATTTCTTTTGTTTGGAAGGTCACTACACTACAACTGGGAAAACAATGCGCTCCTGATGTAGCATGCTTGACTAGAGCACATGAACGTTTACAGTATATTTTTCATTAGTGAGGGCAAACCCACTGAAAATTGTAATGTTTTTGATCGGAATTATAGAGCTTGTCCATTTAATTTTGAAAATGATAAGGCAACAAAGTTTATAATCTAATGGGAAAATGTATATTTCTACAAGCTTATAATAACAAGAACCTTGTTGTCTGACCAACTGTGCAAATGCAACAACAGGATAAAAAAATTATATATGATGATATGATATAAATGAAATTCAAAAACTTGGAAAGTATAAAATACAGTCCAGTTACACTAGTCAACATCCACAGCGATATCTTTGCATCCTGATAGTTGCTTCCAAGTGAGAATGTATGTTTGTGTTTCACTTCTTTCTTTTTGTATTAGGCACCTGTCCAGTACTTTAAATGTGCTGACACTACCTCGTTGCTGAATATTAAAATCAAACAAACATGCCAGTGTTCTCTCCAGACACCTTGTGCAAGTGTCTTTCCGAGGCAGGACAGAGTCTGAATGAACTCCCTGTGGAGTTTCCAGAAGGAGAGTCCAGCTCAGCAAGGCCAGGTGATCGTACCTGCTGACAGATGATAGCGGCATTGTTCTCTCTGACTCCTCTGTTTGAAAAGTCCTCTGGATTCAATCGCAAATGCCCCCGCTGCTTTGATACAGTTGCCTGGATACCAAGTCCACCTGGACTAGCATATGGTCACAGCATGCCGTTCTTCATGTGAGACAATCGCTCTGCCAAAACAGTTTTTTCTACCTTCTCTCATTGCCTCCCTCCCTCTCCATGTCTCTCTACCTTTCTGTTGATATATTTATAAATCTTACCTTTTTTTGTTTGACTGAGAGCAATTTTCTGTGCTAAATGATGTGAATAATATATTATAAATAAAGAAAAAAGTTAGGCAGTAAAGGAAAAGGAAACAAACAGGGGGAAAGTATCTTCACACAGCCGCCTACAGCTGTGAGCTGATTCACTTCAAACTCTATCAGAGGTCTTAATTCTGTCACTGATGAGGCTGGCCTGCATGTCTCTAATCACTTTTGCAGACGCTCTGAGAATAGACATGTGCAGGGCTCACCCTTCTTCTGAACACAGCCTGTGAAAGTTACACTGACAAGCGGAGAGGTAGCTGTACAGAGTAATTATACACCGGATGATGGATGGGTCCTAGCCAGTGACTGACAGCAGGGATATGGGGTAAGGTTACATTGCCCAGCCCCTCTGAGACTGGCTTAAAGACATACAGAACCAGGCAACTGAGATGAAAATCATTAGATGTTCTACAGACTGTCGGGGATGACATGGAGCAGACAGAGACTGCGTGGGCCCAGAGGGAGTTTCATCGCTGAACAATAAGCAGCTAGTCACAGCAGAATGCATATCAATTCCTCTGACTGACTCGCTGATGGAGATAACAGCTTGTGCCACTGTTGTAGAACTCAGACAATGGAGAAGTTACTTGTATTTTAATAAATGTCCTCATAAGTTTGTAAAGTGTGAAGTCAGAGAAAACTGGACATAACATGTAGGGCAGAAAGAGAAACATCAGCCAGTTAGAGTTTATAATCCATTGTCAAAGTCAGCCTTAACTATTTGAGACAGACTCTAACTGTACAAAACCAACAAATATGGAGGAAACAATAGGAGCATTTAGAGACCTACTTGTATTCTCCCTTGTGCACAGTTCTAAATGAATAAATGAGACATTTAGTACTGAACAACTAGCAAAAATTACTGTAATACACCATGTCTGGTTATTGCAAAATGTTTTAAAGACATCTTTCTCCTAACAGTATCTCATAAAATTTTCTAAGAGCAGTGCTAAAAGTCTACAGATTCACAAAGTATTTTTCTAACCTCAAAAGCTCAATATTTTAGAACTGAGTAGACCAGTTATGTAAGTAATACAAAAATACATGTGTGAATGCTGTTTTGTGTGTTGTCCCTTGTCACACAGGTTTTTAACGACTTCTCTTTTGAAGTTAGCTTTTATTAGATTTCTACAAATCATGCACACATGAACACACGCAAGGCTGTGTGTCAACACTGGGTTTACAGAGTGTTGCTGCAGGGAGTGATGAGAGATGAGATCAGAGGTCAGCAGTACATATGGTGAACACTGTGGACGGCTTAGGTTAGACAACACATGCAAACACCTGCAGCTTTGACACACTCACCTCTGTCAGGTTGATGTTTGCACATCTACTCATGGATCACATTAGAAGAAACCGTGCTGCACTGTGTCTGTACAGTGAAAAAGTAAATATTCAGTGGACTGCAATTATTCATTATTTTGTGACATAGATTTGCATTGATTTGTTTTAAATGCATAGTGTATATATTTGCATGTATTATTTGTATGGACTTTCATAAGATCCTCTCTGAATTTTTTGTTTTCATCCACTGTAGGAATATGACAAAGTCTTTCTGACTATGTAGGCATTCGAGCTCTGCTTTGTTTTCCACTCAACCCACTCAACCCATTTAAGATTATTATATAGTAATCCCCATTGTTCTTTTCCCATGGTATATTTTTCCACTTTTAGGTGTGCATTTAGGTGTGTTTAATGAATTAGTTTTCCATATTTGATTAGAATCATTTTATTATTTTTACTGATTTCAGTACTTCAGGAAGTATCTAGTCCTGCACGCAGAGTCAGCATTCCTTATTCCTGACAATAGTCATAGGTCTGTTTCTGGTTCTGTTTAAGTCTCTGCATAGCAAGTGAGGCAGATAGGATTTTTTTTTTATTATTTCTGTTTTTCATCTTTCTTATAATTCCTTGTTGCTTGACTTCACACAGAGATTAGTTTAAGAGGAAATTTTTCTTCCTCACCTTTTTCAATGGACAAATGTAACCAAAAGTTGTCTGAAAACTGTTAAATAATTCAGTGATGACACTGACAATTGCTTTGTCATTACTTTGTTTTAAACTGTAGTTTTATCTCAATGTTTCTATAAAAAAACCCTCCAACATTTGTCTTTGGGTGGCTGCAGCTCATGAAGCTGCTTGATGAATAAAACATGACTTGGGTGCATCATTTAGCCGATTCTGCATCAAATCTGCTCTGTGCTCAGCTTGAATAATGTAGATAGGTCCTATCGAAAAGGTCATTGGATATTACCTTTCATTTTGAGCTTTAATGTGTTTTCCCCAAACAGGTGGTGTCTATTGCAAACAATGTAAAGTCAGCAGGCTTCTCCAGAGCCACCTAGACAGAACAGCATAAAGAGAGCTAGTAGAATCTCAGTGTACAATAAGTGAGGCATGTCTTTTCTCAGAAAAACAAAGACAGCAAATTTCTTTAATTTCCAGTAATTCACAATGATAAAAAAGTTATTCAGAAATTATTAAGTTTTTTTCTGAATTGCTTCAGGCAACACATCTCATCAGTGATAATGGCTGCTGATAGTGTCCTAAAAGGGTTATATTACAATTACACCTGAATAATTTTCCTTAAACCATTACTTATTTCAGATTATGTCCCAGTGTGCTGCGTCATCTTCATGAACCTCCACCGTAGGTGCCAACAACACCAGTCTCATTGCACTAAATTAAACAATAATTTCTGAAATCATAACGGGCTGCAATTAGTTAATTACGCAAGCAAGAGCAATTAGGAGGTGAGGAAAACAATGCTTTGTGACTGGAAACAGCCAAGGGAGTTCTCCTCTTGTCAACACTGATTAATTCAGCTCAACACCAAACTTGTTTGTCCCACAGAGAACAGTGCCTCTGACAGCTCACGTCACTTACAATTTGTGTCACATCCAACCACAGATGATAAGTTATAGAATTGACAGATTCTCTTGGTGGGGAAAAGAGGCAGGGGGTGTTTAAGTAGTAATATCTGGTCAGATGGAAATGCCCCTACTCGTCTGCTTTACCTGCTCTTCTCAGGTAAGAGGAGACTCTCAACATCTTCAGCAGCAGGTGTTTGACAGGTAATTTGCTGCTAATTTATTTGCCTCTTTAAATCATGTGACAGATTTGGGCAAGGCTGGATCCTGGGTCATAGTTCAACTTGGACATCCTGTAAAAGTGTCACTGAAGCAGATTGCCTTGACGGTCTCTGCAGAGAGGGATGGAATTGCTGGAAGGGAGTGAGAGGAAAAAAAGAGATATGCAGAGAGAGAGAGAGACAGAGACAGAGAGAGGAGTAGATGTAGTCAAAGGGACAGAAAAAGAGACAGATAAGAGAGCCGGAGCGAAGAGAATGCCCGTGGGCAAATTCACGCCAGCCTGAGGCTTCCAGACAAAGTGTCAACGCTTGGTGGAAGTGTGTAAAAAATGCATTTGTTGCCATAGCTGTGGTAAAGGTGGGCTGACTCTTTAGTGACATACATTTTTCACAGATTTAGGAGAAAAAAGACACACCACCTTAATGATAAGACGCAGCTGGCATGGAAATACTCTGAATATGGCATTTATTGCAAGGAGATATAGGCCTACAGTAAATATTAATAAAAGCTTCAGTCTTCTATACTCCCTGTTCACTTCTGTCCAGTCATTCCTGATACATATACATATTGAATATAGGGCCGGGTCATCGCGGATGGCTAACAGTCACGATGTTGAACCCATCACCATGAACCCCTCCCTCAAGGCTTTTTTCCCCCACTGCGAGTCCTTGATGTCCACACCTGTCGATGTGTGCGTCTGCAAGTGAGCATACAGCGCAGTGTGAGGTATAAATCCACTGTCAGTCTCTAGTTTTTCCAAATAGAATCAATTCTGCTCAGTATATAGGCTACTATATACTGATAACATTTCACTCTGTGCGAGCCATCTTTTTACTTCCAAGACACACAGCCCCAGCTAATAGTCTACTTTATGAAAACATCAGATTTTCACACAAAGACCTTTTCTTTATCATTCTGCCAGGGGGAGGATTTAGTGGATTTGATTGAACCTGCTTAAAGGGACAATTTGCAATATTCTTAGTTTAAAATATTCAAAAATGGACTACATTTATCATAACAGTGTGAAGAAATAACAGTTCTGTTGTTATGTCACAGGCATCAGGAGAAATGTACAGAGAGATATCTACTGATGTTACCATGCCAAGTAACTAGGCCCGTCCTTACCAGTCCATAATATGAGATGATATTCTAATCCGCTGTCAATCATGTGGAGTAAACAGTAAAGAATAAACACAGTGATGGCTGAAGTTCATGCTAATCAGGCATTATCACCACCATCTGCTCCTAGCAACAAAACAGACACATAACACTTCCAGCAGCAAAGAAAAGAAGTGATAGAAATAGTTGCAAAATAAGAATTGTTGTTCCTTAGCTTTTGGTGAGTAAAGGTTTGAGGCTGAACTGGCAATATTTCTTCTAGATTATGTAGTTTATAGTAGTTAAGTTAAGTAGTTAATTGTATACCTTTACTGATAATTTGACTATGTTTGCCAAGTTAGCTGTTTGTTGATAGATGGTTCAGACTAGTTATCTACCAACACCACAACTTTCTGGCAAAATGTTGCCCCCTTCTGTTGATAGTTGGAATTAATTTTTGAATCTTAATCTTACAAATTGCCCCTTTAATATCAGAGAGTTAGCCTCCAATGGAAGTTTGCTTCTCTAGCTACTTAACAGTTCTATTGATCCTTTTTTTTTTTTTATTACTGCTGATCGATGTTACCTCTGAGCCTATACCCCTCTCTCTGCTCAGATGGCTAGACTTGTGTCAGTTGTCTGTTTCCCCTCCATTGGGTTGTCCTGTCAGCTTTTAGCCAACCTCTATCATCATCATTATCTTTGCTTCTCCCCTTCAATATTCATCTCCTCCTTTCACACCCCATAATACAAGGCAGGATGGCCCTCTGCTTAACGGCCAATACAGTGACTGTCTCAACCAATTAGCATTCAATAAAGGTACCATTAGAGCAGAGAGAGCAGTGCATTTGTCAAACTGAAGATATCATTCGGAGCAGTATCTTTGTTCATAATAACCTAGTGTTAGTGTAAATGTAAACTTGTAGGACATGCACATTAAAGTGTTCTTCAATTCAACTGAACCTTTATTTATATGGACGTTGCCCACTGAGAATGATTCACTCTCTTCTTCACGAGTGCCCTGTGTTAGGTCACGGTTTACAGGTTTACACCCCCAAAAAAATATCAAATGCTTTTCTCTTTTTAGTTTCATCTCTCTCAGTAATAGAAAGAAATGTTTTCACTCTACATTTGCTATTAATCAGCTATCAATCAGGATTAATTACCGCCAAGGACTACTTTATTCTTTTTTATACCATTATACGATTTTTGGGATTCAACTGCATTCAAACTTTGTAACTAGAGCAATATTAACAGTGAACTTTCACACAGATTTATGTTTGTGCCATGGTCAGCAAGGCTTTGTTAATATAGTTAATTAGTCCACTTTATTGAGGCAAATATAATACAAAGAAGATTCCAGAGTCAACATTGGAAAGGTGCACAATACCATGGAATTTTGAGAATGACAAGAAACGCATTAAACAACAAACAACACAATAACCCAATAGAACAATCCACCACCCCCGCCCCCTCGCCTGTCTACATAGATAAACATACATGGATATTCAGACACACAATGCCACATTCAAACTTACAGTACAGACAAACTATATGTGCACATGCACACACAAAGCAGGGAGGTGAATAACCATCTGGCTTCTGTTTCCCTCTGTTGTGTGATTTACAGT
>JAPQRN010000027.1:25638246-25664773 GCA_037367275.1 Coranthus polyacanthus | reverse complement strand
CACCATGCCAAAACACCAGTGTGAAGGTCGGTGGCATAGTGGACATACAGAGGCAATGCACCATTAGCATAGCAATATATGATAGGACTGATATTTTGTAATAATGCTTTATATGCACAGTATCATAATAGAGAATAGAGTTACTGCTTTCAGGACTGATTACAAAAATAAAGTCAGACATATTAACACTTCTGAATTTATAGCAGTAGTCTCTACTTCACAACAAATCCAGACTCATCATTGCCATCATCATTAATTCACTCTCAGTATTTAGCCACATTAGCAGTCAAGGGTCCATACGAACACTGTAAATTATTTATTCTGTACAGTAGGATGTGTTAATCATTGTTTATGCAAGCCAACTTAGAGAATTGCAGTTCACACATACCAGTGCTAATCTACCACACACAGCTACTAATTTATTTCACACAGCATTTCACACACATTTCATAGATGTATGATGAATGGAATTAATTTATTTCTAATCTGTTACAGATCTAGCTGTGGAGGAATAATGAAAAGTGATCATGCAAACTGCTCCAGCCAACCACATCAGTTAACACCGTGGTTGGCAGCCTTTGTACCCCTGACAGTTGTATAATACCTCCTTTGGTTTGTGGTGCACAATGCTTTGAACTGCATGTGCAGATGCAGAAACATAGTCATGCATGATCAATTTTGAGATTTTCTAATCGTGTCTAAGTTAGGCTGATAAGAGGGGAAAAAAATCTTTATCAATCATGTGCAACGCGAGTGATGATAACTTCTGTGTCATTTGTTTAATGCGGGTCATTAGAAATCAGCATGTGAAATAGTAACCTTACTATGACTGAAGAGTTTGCGTGAGTGTGTGTATGCATTAGTGCCCTGAGTAATGTCTGTTATCTATTACCCTACAGCACACTTAATGACTTTCCAACCAAGAGATAGGGATCATTCATCAGAGATCAGGCAAACCACCATAACCAATTTATCTGCTAGAGACCATACAGTAATGTATCGTCAGTAAATGATATTGGCATATTTTCATTGATCAGCTGAAGACTCACTATCCCAATAACAAAAAATGTAGTCTGGTGGACAAAAATCCATTCATGGGCAATAAAAATGCTACACTGACTACAGATTTCAAAATAAGTAGAAACAAAGAAGAAGCAACTCTTAAATGAGGACATCTGTGTGAAAAAGAAGCCAAAAGAAAATCTTTTGCCCCGCTTGAAAGTGCTCTCATTTTGAGGTGATGTATTCAGCACAGTGATGTGATTGCAAAATCCCATCTCGCTCTTCCAGACCCTATAAAAAGAGTGTATGACGGCGGCAATACTGATGTGTGACTGTATGGCCCTGAGCGCACCACCAGGTGAATGTCCCAGAAAAGACAGAAAACACAATCTTGCTCTAAACTGGGTATTCTGTGGCTTCAATTTTATTAATGTGGAATTCCACACATATTCCCCATGGTTTTAGCAGAACAAAGGATTAATCTGTTGGCATCATGCAGCTGGAAATGAAGCATTACATGATATTGACCTGTCTGCTTTTTTTAGAGAAAAAAAAAATCTTTTGGTGATGTTTTATGATATATCTTGTTTGAATTTGATAGGATTCGGTTTTCAGAGAAAAGGAAACGCACTAGGTAAAGGAAAGCAGTCAGCACAACAAAACTGTAAGTAAATCCACAACAAAAGCTTCACTCTGTGACCTTGAGATAGGCTGCGGCATTATGTGCAGTGGAGCTACAGGAAAATAAGGGAAAGATGATAAGAATTAAAGAAAAATAATGGCACAGTATTTTCAAAATAGAGCAATGGATACAATGCGAATATATATGTGTTTATGTGTATGTGCGCATGATTGAATACTTGTGTGAAGTGGTGTGTGGGGGGGTAGTATCCCTGGTGAAAAGAACCCTACACATCTCAATTAGTTGTTCTTTAGCAGAGTCTAAAAGAACCAACCTGAAAGCAGTTGAAGTGCTTTAAGTAAGGAGGAAGCAGAGGAAAATCAAAGACATTTTTGGAAGAAAGAGTCTTTACTGCATATGCTTTTATAGCCAGGCCTAGGTTTTGAATCAGTGGGAGGGCCATGTAATGCTCAGAGTAAAGCTTGATACAAGGTCTGAAAGCTTTTTACGATGACATGGAAAGTAGATTCTATCATATGGCTGTGTTCTAATAGGGCTCACATTACTACCATGGCAACGGAGACCAAATATAAAGTCACAAAACAATGAGAGTAAATAATTGAGATCAAGAGGAGGAAAAAAATGTTCCCTGGATGAAGTGTATCATCTGAAGAAAAAGACTAGTTTGTGGTCTACAGTGGAAGAGAGTTCTCTCCCAAAGGAGCTTATTATCCACATATAGACACATCACTTTCCCTCTGAATGACATAGAAGATTGGGACTAGCTTCAGTGGATCTCACACACACACACACACACATACACACACACACACACACACACACAGGAACACATGCACGACCGGTTTTAAAGCAGACATATTACAGAGTGACTTTCCACCATGTTTGACCACCCTGATAATCTGAGATGATGAAGTGTCAGTAGCGCTCTGCTGTGGAAAACATACGGAATGTCTGTGTGTTTATTTATGGCTGCCTTTATGAGAATATCTATGCAAGTGTAAGTTTCGTAATCTATTTTCATCTTTTTTCCTCACTGTAAATAATTGCTTGCCAAGAGTGCTCGGTTTTTGGGGTGTTTTTCTTGTTCCTTTCTTGAAGATTTAGTAACAGGGTTGAAATGCTCCTCAAACAGCTTCCGTTGGAATGCTCGATCTAGACTTTTATTGCATCTACGGGAATGGCTGTTTGGATGTGCGACCTTAAATGCAACCTCTGATGCTGGGAATCAACAGGTACTTTCCCAAGTATCGTTGGCTGTATTTATGGAGAAACAGATCTGCTCTTGGCTCAGCAATTTAAATATGGGGATTTGAAGTTGATCTATTTCATTGCACCTCAGATCTGGGTAAACCCACACCACCATTATTGGATAAACTCATCATTGTAGTTTTTTTTTTTTTTTTTGGTGCAAACCCAAGCTTGTGGAAACATTTCAACAAAAATGCAGAAAATGTAAGTACCATTGTAAAAAGGAGAGGTAGAATGTGCTGATCTTTATTACCCGGACTACAGTAGAAGTAAGACATAACAATTTAGTTTTTTTTAATCATTTAAGGTATTTGCAGGTCATTAAAACTGTGTGAACCTGAACGTGGACGAAACCTTAACTAAACCATGACCAACAGGTGAGCTACTCTGTATATGTAAATAAAACCGTGCAGTCGCCTTCTCCTTAACTGAATTCTTTCCGCAAATGAGCAAGAGTGCTTCTTAGGAAATTAAATCTGAGTGAAGGAATATCATTATTTACATTCAATCAAAAGGCTTATCAAAGCAACATGCTGTAAACCTTGCTTTCATATTGCCATGTAATCATCTAAAGTGAAGTAAATCTGATTTGTGTTTCAAATCAGATATTTCAAGCCTATTTTCCACACTGTAATGTACAAGTAAGCAGGATTACTGCAGTGTAGTGATGCAAGACTGCTAATCTGCATTTATAAACGGGCTTGTATCCATCCACAAAATAGATGTATTTTTAAATAAAAGACAAAACAAATACAGTAGCGGAGGTACCTCGCAGAAAGAACATCACATGTCCAAATATCAGAGAGAACATTTTGGACATTTTCTCCCCATCTACACATGGATTTCTTCCAGACTGACACGGTGTTTCTCTGCTGTTAGCGTACTACAGGCTGGACAGGTTCCACGCCACCTGTGAACCTCACTGGGCAGGTGTAGAAAACGGTTAAATGAACTATTAATTCCTCTGCACACCCCGGGCTGACGAGCTCCTTTAGTGAATACATTTTGGAAATCTATTATTTGGTTGTTGTTTTTTTTACCATTCTAAAAAGACTTCCCTCCATCCCTTTTTGTCTTTGGATGTCTCAGGTCTGTTCAGTTTAGCTGGTCCATCAATCTCTATTGGGAGACGCTCTCCACTTGTTTCACTGGAAATGCAGCATACTTAATGGTCATTATTCAAGGACTTTAGAGTTACATTGCTCTAAGTGGCCGAGATAGAAATAAATGAACTGAAAACACCATTATGTGGAGGAAGAGATTAAAATGCTTATAGGCTGTTAGGCCCAAAATAAAGCAGGGGGAAAAAACACTTTATGTGACTTTTTTTCTTGTGGTATGCATTTAGTAATGGTGCACATAAACTGATTATTTCTCTATAATCCGTTAAGGATTAGGACTCTTTTAAGACTTGACTGTTTGTGATTATACCCCACGCAGTCAGCTCTGCCTGGCTTTGCCCAGAACATGTGTTTAAACACTTCGCTGAGAGTTTCCATGGTCGCTCTGGCTTCCAAGATGAACTGCGATTCTGTTTTTTTTAATGTCCCCCAATAAAAATTCACAGTAGTTCATTTATCTCAAATGGCGGTATGTGTGTGATGTTGGCCACAGCGCTGTGGTGAGTTCCAGAGAGGTTTTTTTTTTTTTTTTTTCCTCATCAGGCTTTGACACAATACTTTCAATCCTTCCCACGTGAGGAAAAAATTCTGCTCAAGGAGATAGACTTGTGCATCCTAAACGCACCTACACACACACACAATATTCTCTCCATTTTACTTTTCACTATCATTTTGAGCCCACGTTCCCAAAATCACCATATTCATCGATTTGGCAGTATTAACATGATGTCTGTAATAGAAAAATCAAACTTAAGTAATAAAACCAGTGATGTAAGTCTGATCAATACTGTCGAGACAGTAGGATCACAGACAGTCCTAAAATTAAACAGCTTAATGGTGTTTTGGGAGACATAACATCTAAGGGCACTTTGCCATCGACATATGGTATTATTCATGTTTATTACACTGTCATCAAATCTTTTTTTTTATCCACTGAATAACCTTGTGGACACACAACAAATTAGAATGAAAAAATGAGACGTCAAAGCCGTATACCGTATATGGCAAATGAAATCTTACTTTAATAGTCAAAGGTAATGTGAAGTTAGCACTTTGTTATATAATTCAAGTGGGGTTTTTTGTCATATTTGAAATTAATAAAGTAAATGAGTAACACTGTGTGGCAGTGAAATAAGGGAAAATCAATAAGACTATTATAATTCATAGAATGAGCATTATTTAGAGGAAGAAATAAATATAAGTCATCAACCTCAGGGACCACAGCCAGATGATATCACTGAGAGCCTGCTGACTTCAAGCATCTGCTTCGGCAATATAAAAGCGGAATAATATCATGAATTGCCAGAGTTCATTTGTAGAGTGTATTTCTGTTTGCATTATGCAGATAAGGGAGTGAACTTGATGACATGGCGATTCAGGTCATATTTTATCTCAGACATTATTATTTTTTAATCAGTTTTATCATTATTATCACGACACCTGCTATGGAAAAAAAATACTCAATGCAGAATGAATTTTATGATCGAAATGAAGCCTGTAGTGACCTGACCTCAGCTGATGGAGTTGACCAAAGCCAAGATGATTGGTCGTTCATGTAATTCACATAGCGCGGTTCTCAAGCTCTGGCACCGCTCATACAATGACAATAAGCTTGTTCAATTTCACTGTACATACTGACTCAATTTAAGTAGAGTGAACATGCTGGGCGTCTGAGGGAGCAGAAGCACACGGTTGTTATTAGATTGTCTGCACGAGAGGTGAAATATAAATTACTGTATTCAACAGGCTTTGACCTTTATATTGTAATATTGATTAAAACTCAATTCATATATTGTATTGTCCCTATATGATTCAATGTCGGCCATTATTAAAGTAAGAAAAGTCAGTAAAAAGATATTACTGTTTGACTTAGAAAAACGTGGCTCAGTGTGTGTGTTCAGTGATTTAAGTTTTGTAGTTAATGCTGTGGCTTAGAAAAGACAGAGAAGACAAGAGTGATCTGTTTTTATCTACTGTAAATGTCTGCTCTTCAGAATGTTTACAGAATATTTTTTTAAAAAGCTGACCAAATTTGAACTAAACCTACAGAACAGTAATATGTTTATTACATAACCATAAGGCAATAAAAGAGAGAGCTGCTCTAATTAATTCATCACATGTGTCATCATAAAATGTGATGATTATAAAATTAAAATAATTATTCAAGTAAAGTTACCTAAAATTAAGCCTCACCTGATGCTAATTCCATGTGTAAATAGGGTGATTTTTCTTTTTCATTGCATTTCAGGCAGACTTTTGCATTGTGTGTCTTGGGGAATTTTCTCCAAAATATCATGTCTCTGATCTTCACATACTATACTACACTCTGAGATCTTGGCATGGGTTTGTGGTTTTAGCCTCACATTACCACAGTTCACTGTGCTTTTATCTGGAATTAGTAGCTAAGCCTACCTAAGAAGTGCCCACCTGCCTGCTTAAAGCATATCACACTCTACACCTTTGCTCTGTCATCATCCACCTACCCACCAAACCCACAACGGCCAGTACTCAACTGCTCACTCACTTACAGTAAACACACACTCGCTGTAAGTGCACAAAATCTAGAACACACACACACGCACTGCACTTCACTCAACAGCTACATTTCAGGTGGGTTACCTAATTTAATTTTCCTGCTTCTAGTGGCGTGGGTCTCTTTTGTCCTTGACCCTGTTGCTGCAGGTCATCACCCCCCCTTCCAGGGGGCCCACATGCCTGCCTGCCAGGCATATTTATAACTAGGCAGAAGAGCAACCACACTCACACCAAGTGTTAAATAAACACGGAACCTCAAACCTGAGCATCTGCCAGTCATCATTCCATTTTCAATAATTACACCAAATAAACACATACAAGCAAAAAGATAGCCACTCTGTTGACAGGCTAATGAAGGAGGAGATCCGCAGGTTAAACAAAAGAATGTGACTCTAGCTGAAAAAAGTTGTGTAATGTTGACACATCCGAACATCAAATCCTCACACCCTGATTTTATTCAGATGAGTCATGTACTTACACAAAAAAGCTGAAAGCTTACAAGCATTATTTCACAGAGCCCCCTCATAAGCAATACGTGCATTTCCAAAAGAAAAAAGAGAGAGTAACGGAAAATACAATACATCCTGTCAATTATTTTTTACTGTTTTTCACACCAGGTGAGGCGCTCTTGTTGATGTGATCATATTAGATCAACGCTGTGAAACGTCCACATGACTAATCCTCCTACATGCCATCCCAAAGTTTTGTATCTGACCATAAGGATTTATTCCTGACAGGTAACGAAGTGCACACCATTACCTCACACAGTGTATGCAAAATCCCTGTCATATCAGCTGCCCACACACCAAGCTGGTCCTACTGCACCTGTCAGATAACATCTGTTCATCTGTCCTCTGTCTTTTTGTCCTCTCGCTCTCTCTTTCTCTCTTTAGTTTTTCTCAAATACTCCCTTGAACAGATTATCTGCACATAGTATTTTTATTAATAGAACGGAAAAAGAGCATAATGTACATATTGTTTGATATACCCTTGTCCAAAATGTGAACCAGTATATCAAAATATTTGTGCTACACCTCTTGTTTACTTTTTCCTGTAAACACACCACTTTACACGAGCAGGGCTTTCAGTAAACTAAATAATGCAGTGTGATGTGATATGGTAATTACTCTGTTTCAACAACCTGCGTACAGGTTTGCAAGGGTGTCAAGACATTAAGTGCTGATAATTATGTTCTCACAATGTCAGGACAGGCTTTCTCAAAAACTAACAGTTGCTTTGAAGAAGTTGTTACTTACTTAAATTGCTCTTTTAGTCATTTCATGCAGTGCACAGAGCTATAATATATTAAAGTCAGTTTCTCATTAGGTACATTCCTGTGCAGTATATTCATAATAGTTGCCCTTAAGTACTGTTTGAGAAACCTTTTGCTATAGACTCTTAACTTTGTTCCCCTAATCCCTGTAGAACCAGAAGGATGTGAATACAGCGTTGCTCTTGCCATCGGTTTCATCAGCCTTACCTTCTCGCTGAATGAAAAGATTTTCAACATTTAATAAGAAATGTACAGCAATACATTTATTTAAATGGCACAAGATGTTGAGGTTCTCCGTTTGTGCTTGATCTATCTTGCATAACATTGACACAGCCTAGCAAGATAAAACACACCCTACATTAAGTTGTAAAAATATATACTGTATGTATACAGGTTTCATGCCGTGCACTGCATGATCACTTCACTTCACTCTCTTTGATATACTACTATGTAAATGTATACTACTGCTGAGTGTGCTATTACGTACTGTGTGTTTATCGCTACTGCTGCTCAGAGGTTTTCTAAAGTTAACTGTATTGATGTACAGATCACACTTACATACCACACAAAGTATTTGCATTCACATCGACTATAAGCCTCCACCCAAAGCGCAGGGGCCTATAGTGCGAGGTGGATTAGTTTGAACAACTGATGTAGCCTTTCCAGTAAACACCATTTACAGATAGGTACTGAAGGCCAAATTTGATTGCTGACCTTGTGACTTCTGACATTTACGGCTGGCCCTCAAGGGTAATACAATAGCACCTAGCAACCAGACCAAAAAGTCAGAGGTCACCAATAAGCATTAGTTATGTAAGGGACAGATTATGTCATAGTCATGAGCTTTGAGGTAGAAATGTAAGGGTGGAAGCTAGGTTAACATGTTGTTTGTGTTTACCGGGAATATCCAATTAATGTGGTATCAGACTGATCAATACTATTGATTTGCATGCGTATGTTCCATGTATGAAGCGAACTGAGCCAAGGTCTTAGTAACAAGCAGACCACCACAACTTTACTGATATCATTAGATAGATAAGTTAAACTGATGTTAGATAATTACCCACCAGCAGCAATATGCCCATAATCTTGTGTAAGTGAAAAAAGCTGGAGGAAGGACAGCGGGGAGGAACAGAGAGAGGCAAAAAAGTTTGAAGGGTCATTTGCATGATCTTTGGAAATACTGCATTAGCCTCAGGGTTTAACTTAGAATACAGAGCATAGCGAAAACTGAGTTATTCCCAGTGCTGTGTTCACTCTGTCACTTCAAGATAAATAAATGCACTTCATGGTGAATTAAAGACAAATACAATAAAATATGAGGCAGTGCTCTTACAATTAGCTTTGCCTTTTCTCCTAATTAATGTTATACTGTAACACTTGAGAATAATGACATTTAATAAGATCCACTAGCGAAGAATATTATTCCTAATGCATAAATTGGATGGCATTACCATATTAGAGTCATTTTAATTTTTTCTTGTAGACCTACATTAACTCCTTAAAAGACCCATTAAATTATCGCTTTTAATATTATTAATTGTGTAAAAATGATGCGACGATTTAAAAACAAAAAGTCCCTATTATTAATAATGCATGCTGTATTTCTGTATCATAAATGATTTGTTTGCTCATTTGTTTAAACCTTTAGAACAACAACCTAACAAATCATGGGACAAATTATTCAGCATGTTATACATGTTAAGGTATTTAGGAAGTACTAAATCCAAGCTAGGAAAACTAGTTTGGATGTTTAGATGTGATAAAATGCATGAGAATTACTTAGGTTGCAGGCCATTATCATGACATAGATGTAGTCTTTTAATGTCTTGTTCTTCTTTGACACAGAACCTTCAATTCCTAGCCTGATTAATGAAAAGCTGGAACACTAAATCGAGCTGCCTGCTAATCTGATCTCAGACATACTGCCTTCTCATTTGCAATACAATATGATGCTATCAACAGCAGCAGTGATAATCCACCTGAAGACACATTTGCGAAGATGAAGGTTCCAAAGAAAGTGGTAAAGAGTGTAGTGAAATATTGTCAGAGAAGGAAAGTCTGGAATTAAAAATCAGATTAAAGTTATGGCGAGCTTCATGAATAATGCAGCCAGCGTTTATTTCCCAGGAAGTCAACTGTAAAACATAGTCCTCTCGCCAAGACTCCCTGCTCTCAGTACTCTCTACATTTCATCTACACCAGTAATGATGGATGGCATTTTAAAGTAAACTAATTAAATCTGAAAAGGAAAATGAATTGTGACAGTATTTCATCCCATCAACATCATAATGGCACAAGTGTCAGACTATTTCTTGCCATCAAAAAATTAAAAGCATAAATCAAAGTTACGGAGATGGAAAAAAGGAGACTGGGTTTGAAAGTTATTGTTTTAACAGGATGACAAAATCATTAGAATCTAATTTATGACCCCAGGGCAAAGACTTTTCTATGATCTAGTGTTGGCATGTCGGTGTAATATCCCTGTCATCGTTTTTGCCTCATTCATTCAATGGGCACTGGCAGGAAATACTTTCATTGCAAAGGCACACTTACTGAGTGGAACGAGCTGCTCTGGAGATGACCAAGGCCCTCTCCCCTCTGGCAAAGCTAAATTTATGTGCTCAAATCTCACAGCAGTAATGCAAAAATATCACTTGTCTATTCTTTAAGGCAGGAAGCAGGATATAATTCCAATATCTGATTTGGGCACTGAAAAATCCAACAGTAAAAAATGGACTCGGCTCAACTGGGGGATGTTTCTGTGAGTCCACGACACTAAAGTTTAGGAATACTTTAGAAGACACAAACTCAACAAGCTCAGCTTTGTTAGTGGCAAAACAACTCTCTGAACAAGACTTTGAATAGACGTTTGAAAATTAGCACTTTTGCAATTATTTGGCTCTTAACAAACCAATTTGTTTCATTATAACCAGCTTTGGTTATTTTTCAAAGCAAACAACTCTGCCCTGCTCCTGGGATAATTATTGTTCTAATGCTTTTACAGTGAAACTTTTGAGACCACATTAATATTTTCACAGCTTGAGGAAATCATCATTTCTGCATGTGTGAATAGTCAGTGTAACACATCAGACATGGTGTGAAACACGGTGTGAAAACCTGCTGTTTTCGTAGATTATCATAGCATCTGACTGCATTACACTGAAAACAATGCATCCTGTTTCACGAATCACAAAGCAAAAATAACCACTTTTCACTTGAGACATTTAAAACAAGATTAGCCGTATTAGCTGTATTAGCTTGATCCATAAAACATACCAACACACGAACTTGTGATACTCAGTGGCAGTTCTCAGTTTCTACTGCCACCTCTTTCAGACTGTCTCATCTGCCTTGAAGTTGATATTTTGTAGTGGCATCACATCTTTCGATAATCCTCCTCTGGATTGGCTGCAACCCCTCATCTCTCAGCCCTGAAGGTCAACATGTGAGAAGCATCAGTAAAAGAAAATGACCTGTGTGGGAAAAAAAAATAATTTACTGCTAAAGCTGAGGGTAACCTATACTGTCTTGGTTGTATAGAAAGGCTGACGCTTTGGTCATTTAGGCCTCCATGGGATGTTGCTTTCTAGTATTCAGACCGTGACTCCTTTCAAGATTGATCTAATCTACCTGTCTGACATCTTGACAGAACACTACATTTTGTAACTCATTCATATAGTACTTTGCAAGATCAAGATCTGTCAGTTCCCGTTTTCTCAGAGGTACTGACTCTGCAAGTAAAATCAAAATAAGTAAGACATTCTATTTTGATAGGTATTGATCAAACCCAGCTGAGTGGAAGGATACATTGTGCCTGCTTTGACAGAGACAAGGTGTTTCAAGTAAACATCCATTGCTTTTCTGATAAATCTGCTGTAAAACAAAGTGCTGATGGCTTTGTTTCTCAACCCAGCATTTCCATTTTTTTCCACTTCCTCTCACTGTAATTATTTCTATTCTTTTCTCTGAGCTTGTTCTAGAAACATGTCAAAGCTGTCATAAACCATAAATCATGACCTTGAATTCATTTCCAACTTTCTAACCCAGTAACACTGTGACATTCCACAGTGTGACTGAAACTCTAAAATGCATTCAGCTTATCAGTTATTTCTGGCACAAGCAGCAGCCACCCCCCAACTCCCTCTCAATAAATATAGGGTTGACTAAGTTGATATGCCTCTGAGGCGTTTTAAATATTCCCCCAAAAATATCTATTCATAAAGCGGGGCAACGTAATTGGGTGATTTATGACCTTTTCACACCACTGAAGCGATTAACTGAAGACATCATTCAGAGCTGTCAATCAAACTGATTGTTCGCATGGAAACGAAACACCATACAGCCAAAAAGGGAGTCAGCTGACTTGAGAATGATGCTTTCAAAAACCTTCGACTAAAGTGGGTTCTTCAGGAATGTGAGGTGCGATGTCATTGTGTTAAGATAAAACTTCAGCAGTCGAGAGGCTACACTGGCAAAAAGGGAAGTAGAATCAGAGGCTCAGGTAAATTATTGTGTGTACTCACGCACACATGCATTCCTGTAGCCATCAAAAGCGTGATATGGTTTCAGTTGAACACAATTTCATTCCCTTCCTCCTCTCACTCACTGCTGGTCACAAACCTTGACTATGTTCTCAGCCTAATAGTACATCTGGGACACATCTTCACATAAAGCTATCATTACTCCAGATTTAATGATCAGGCACAGTGATTTGTCTTTATTGGTCTTCATAGACACACACACACCTGCATCTCCAGATTCTTCCTTTGATAATAACACCAGAAAAACAACTTGGATGCTAATTGGCTAATCATGTCAAGTGTGTTCATGCATAAAGCATTTCTTCTGATGCATCAAAAAGCTTTGGAAGAGCATGAGATTGGAGAGAATTGCATCCTGGATATAATTTCATGTCTTTTGCATCAGTATGTTTTATTCAAGCCATAGAGTGAGCTCTGCTTTAGACAGTGGTGTGGAAGAGCTTTGTAATAATGAGGATATACTATAGGAAACCTAGCTGTTTTAATTTTAAAGGTATGATTTGCAAAAAGATCACAAATAAAACAACGACAACAAAAAATGTATCTAAGTGTGTGTGGCGGCGTATTTACCTGTGAAAACACTGCCCTCTGCCAGCTTTACTTTCTCTTGTTTTGCTGTCCTTGGTACATTTAGGCAGTGTGTGTAACCACCAGCCAATAGCAGTGTTGTGCAGAGTGCGCAGCCAGGACAACGGTTATATCGCTGTCTCCTCTCTACTGCACGTCTGTGTGTTTGCTACAGACTCTTCTCTCTGACACAGGATTAAGCATATGCGTCAGCTGTACGCACTCAGAACCTTCCTGTAGAGTTGTGAGAAGGTGTGAGCGTGTTTATTTGTACTTAAGCTAATGTGGTTCTCTCTCTTCGTTCACTCTCGAGTTCCCGTAACCACCACCGCTCTTTCATTCACTGAGCGGAGAGAAGGGACCAACTCTGTATGGTTTCTTTACACAAACAACACGTGAGAAATATTAAAGTATTACACCAAATTATTATTTTAATTTCACTATTCTCCTTGAAATACAAGTATTTAATATTCTGTTTACTCAAACATCACTAATCATCAAGACATTCCTGGGGTCCGGTTGGCACATAGGGGGCCTTTTCCCCTTTGGTCCTTAGGGCTTGCTGCCGCTCAGTCTAATTACCGGAGATAATGGAGGGTGAAGCTAAATGGTGCTGATGGGGTCCAGCAGAAGGTTATTAGGTGTCCTCGTTAGCGGCCAATTGAAGTGAAAGGAGGTTTAAAGTCTTATTCTGATCCTGATGGATGGCGTTCCTCTCAGACTGTCTTCAGAGGTGTGATTCTGCAGTGAAGACAGCCAAGTCAAAGTACGGATGGGGAGATACGCAGAGGAAGAGAAAAGAGTGTGTGTACTCGGTGGTAGCATCCAATTTGGCACATGATGAGACAAGATTTTGCTTGTGTGCAACAGAGGTCTGTTCATTTTCGGTATTAGTTACAGCAGGAATGGCAGGTTAGAATTGATTTAATGTTGGGACTAATTTGGCGGTGTTTCTGATTACTATAGAGACACCACAATGCAACTCGGCTGCAGTATCCTTTTGTATACAAAAGAGAAGCATGATCATCAAAGCAATGTATTTCCATTTTATTGTATTATTCATAGTTGCTCAGACACGTGTATATACAAATACAGATAATTTTTTTGTCAAATTTTTTGTCATTGTTTATATACTGTAAAAGAGCAGGTTGGAAATATTCCCCACTGATGGCAAAGTGGGAGTGGGGTTTAAAGTTGACAAAAGAAGGACAGCAGGTGGTGTGGTGGAGGTTATACAAGCACAAGAAGAATGGCACACGACAGGTGCACAAAATGAACAAGTGGTTCATCAGCAAAAGGGGATCTGTGGGGAGAGGCTTTGCCCTGTAAGCACAGGACCTGGATCGATGATGGGCTTTACCCCTCTAACAGTCCAGCTTAGGATTTGGTGGAGGGGGCGCACTAATCCTTGAACTGTGCCCAGGACAAATGTATACCATAGGGACAAGTGATTCAGGGTTGTTAAAAAGGGAGAGAAAGTGAAGGGCCCTGTTGTAGTCTCTTCGACGCCAGCAGCCGTTCTGTGTAAAGCACAATGGCAGAAAGCATCTTGTACACAGACAGGGCTGCCAGGGCAGAGGCTGGAGGGCTAAGGCATGGGAAACACTCTTCGTTGCCAAAGAGGGTTGCCGCTTCCCATTCACTGCGGCAACAGCAAATGAGACACACACAAACTTGAAGATCTCACACATTTTTTTTCACACTGAAAAAAGTCCACACACTGATGTATACACTCCCATACGCCTTCCCTTGGGAGAGCAGAAAGAAGATGAATAGTCAGAAAAGACAGACTGCAACTACATGGGATGAATTTAGTAGATGGGTACAGAAAGAGTCATTCTTAAGAAAATAACTAAAAGTCATCTTTGAACTACAAATGACTGACCCCCACTGTAACTTTACAACAATGGTTTGTGTTATGTACATTTCATCTGTCACTACACAGCTTCATGACATCACTCGAATGGGGATGCAAAAACACACGACATGAAAGTGATCAGAAAATCTAACATGAAAAGAAAAATGAAAATAAGAGCAAAAGAAAACACTTCTTTTTTAAAACTTGTTGTCTTTTAACATGTCATCAAGTTCATGCGCATGCCACATAATGAAACTGGCAAGATCCTTCCATTAAAAAGCCAACAGTCCACTCATGGCAAAGCTTTGAGCTGACCAACATGCTTTCAAAACACTGAAGGCAAAAAAGTAGAAAGTAGCCGTCCATTAAGTCCCAAGTGTTTCTTTCCAAGGCAGGATCCTTATGTGAAGAGATGGTGAAGGTTGGTGACTGGTTTGAAACATGTAACAGGTGAGCCACTCATAGGCTAATGTCCAACCTTCTGTACACTGGTACGTGTACAGCTCCCACAGGTTTCCCCTTCATAATAGCTCAAAGTTTATTAGGCATTGAGGATCAAAGCACACAATGCATTGTTTGAGGACAGTACACACTCCGCAAAACCCAGAGATAATACCGTATTCATTTTTTAGAAAAGACATAAGAACCAAATTAATACTTTAATATCAAACACTATTTACATCAAGAAGTTTTCCTAATAATAATAGTCATAATCATCATCATCATCATCATAACAATAATAATAATTATACAGTTTTAACAATGATGTGTCTCATTTTTTTTCTTTTGTCCTCCAGAAAGGTACAAAACAGATACTAACCTAACACTACATGTTTTATGGTTGACTACCTCAGGATACACAGTATCCAGTTTATAAGTTGATCCTCATTTCCCAGGTTAAGGTGTGTACAGAATAAACCATGGTAATAATAGCAATAATGACAAATAGTAGTATTGGTAATTATAAGAGAGTACAATTGAAGCTGGTTTCTGATAAAAGTTTCGTGTTAATCTGCTGACAAGCGTCCATTTTGATTTTTATGCAGTGCTCATTCCCTGTGGTGTTCTCTTGAAAATTAGTACCTCATTAAATGGCCTCATCTCCTATTACCCCCCATAGCTGAGCTGCTATTCCGCTATAATAGCATTGTTACCGTAGAGCTAGAAACAAATGGCAAAAGGCAAAGGCAGTCTTTCTAGGAAAAAAAAAAAGAAACAAACAAAAAAAAGAAAAGGCAGCCAGAAAAATGAAAACAGAGCAAAACCAAAACAGTGCTTGCCTTTTGAGACTGAATGGTACTGAACAATATGTTTGTCACTGAATCGGCTGTTTCTTACAGTAGTGTTCCATGGATTTCTGGTGTTTGTGTCTTGTTTTGTTTAGATAGGCACTCTAGTCACAACTACCTTCAGTTACCTCGTGTGTCTTTCTGCGTCTCTCTCTGTGTGCATCTCTCCTTTTAATTCTTTCTGTCTCCTTCACTCACCAATTCTCTCAAACTGCAAGGTCATTGGTGCTTTAAAACCCCCCACGGTGGAAATCTACACCCTCCCTCCCGAGACCCCCCAAGCCTTCCACCATCTATTTTTAATACCAGAAATAACTCCCCTTGCCACAACATGGGGTCCACATGCCTGTCATTTTGAACCTCATTAAAGAGTCACTTAAACCAGTAACGCTAGGAGCTGGAGGTGGACATGCAATTGCTTCTGTGCCCCTTTTCTTGCTCAATTTCTCCGTTTCTGTTTCTCTTTCCAAACCAATTCAAACCAAGGTTCTCATACAAAACCTGGCTCTGAAAGCAAGTCGATTTCAGCAGAGTTAATTTCACTGTCTGTCCATCCTTCTTTGAAAGTAAAGACACAACTCTCTTCGTTTGAAAAAAAAAAAAAAAAAGACATAATAGCTTTTATTATGCTAACACACCATGTGCATCAGAGGGAGCTGAAGGAAGTTGAATATCATTATAGCACAGTGATTTCCTTTGAGTGTAAGTGCTAACATAAACCTGGCCAGACTAAATAGAGCTGAGCATTGCCTTGAATTAAATGGGTAGCTCATCTTCTCATATAATATGTTTTTATCTAATTGGAGCTATGCACCAGTCCAGTAAACACTGTGCTAACTGTCTGCAGCAATATGTGAGACTGAACTCATATTTTATGAGCATGAGTCGAAGCTGTGGTTAGGGTAAAGTGACAAAGAAATGGGGAAACATATTCTGTTGTGAATTGCAGTTGTCTCTTCTTTTAAAAACGTCCATGACCTCTGTAGTAGTACAAATATGCAAAGTTTACAGTGTCTGCAATGTAATATAAATTAACGGCTTAGAAAAATAAAAAGTCCAATTTAGCCGTTTATCATTTCTAAACAATCGCTTTAACAACTAATGGAAGGAACAAAAAAAAAACACAGCGGAGTGGTAATATTGACTAATACTGAAATGGAACACAGAGAAAACAATTGCTGCCCAGCTCAGTAAACATTGCATAAAATGACTGTGGCGGTTACCGTGAAATTGTGTGATCAACTTTCAAAAAGATATTGATCCTCCATCTTAAAGCAGTCTGGTGAGAAAGTTTCAATTTAGCTGTTTTGCTAGTCAAATGCCTTTAGAGAGTTTTTTTTTTTTTTACTAAACAGGATAGCATGCTCTATGTAAAAGAGGACAGAAGTTACCTTGTGGTTCCATAGGTTTTACACTAACTCATTTAAACTCTAAGAAGCTTATCATCCTACTTTATATTCAAGAGACAACTGGGCACAATTTATGAATATCTAAGGTGCATGCTATACCATCTTTCAGTGCTGTGGTCTAGTTCTTGACCTTGGCTCAAAGCGATGTTATTCTTCTTTTCCTACATCTTCATGTTCCACTTGCTTTGTGCTGCACTTGCTTTGCAAAATGGAGGTGCAAAAATAGCCTCTTACAGTATGACCCAGCAAAACTTGATCAAATGTTTAAGAAAGGCTTCTTGAGAGGTCTCGGGACAACTATTTATGTGTATGTACAGTCATATCTAAGGCCTAGAATCTTAACTTTGCTACTGTGTAACACTGCTACTGTATACAAGTTTGTAACAATCCTACTGCTATCAACTGTTAGTGTAGAGGCTTTTTTTTTTTGTATTTGATTCTAAGCTCGAGTCTCTGTGTATGTGAGTATGTATCATATGTGTGTATGGGTAAAGATCAGTGCTGCAATGACATAAACATGATGTAAAGGGATGTCAAAAGTCACGGGAAAATAAGAATCACTAAGTGTCAAAAAACGGGATTTGGCATCTTAGTTGAAGGTTTAAGAGGGGGAACTGTCTCTCCCACTTCCAACATCAACTTTTTTCACTCACAAACGGAGAAAGACCACTTAAATATTTTTTTGAAAAAAATAGAGGGTTCCTTGAGAAGCCTGCTCTTACACCCAATCAAGCAAACACGCTCCACCCAAATCCCGCCCCTTCCCTGCAGCCTTGGGCAGATTCAGGCCACGCTAGGTGTAATATCCCTCCAGGAAAGAGGGAGGCGCTATAAAGTGAAGAGTGCTCCTAGGCAGGCCAGCAATACAGCCAGGAGTGGACTTGTTTTCTGCAGGTGTGATGCAGCATTTGTTTCGTCACTTCGAGATGGCTCAGCAGATTCATGGCTGGTGTCGTCTAAAGGAAAAGATAAAAAAAACAAAAACAAAAGGAAGGTTTAACAGAATGTAATACCTTTACATTGAAATTTAGATTATTCTATATAAAGCCATATATTAAATATACACATCAACAATAGTGGTGGTATCAAAGAATTTTGAGGTTTATCGAAGTGTTGTACCCATCCAAAAAGTTTAAAGGCGTAATTGTGAAGTCTGAGTTGCCATACGAACTTGGGTTGCTATATGATGCTTCTAATTTCTTGGTCAGAAACATTTTTGAATTAATCTCGCAGGTGAGGTGCTTCCTGTGTCTGCCTTGCAGTGGCATCAGTATCTGTGAGCAGCATATGCCTGCTACACCATGGAAAGGTAGCTAAACCATGCACAGCAAAGAATAGATAGAGAGAAGGACAGACAGTTCCCAAACTACGCAGAGATGAGAGTGTGGTGGTGAGGGGGGGGGGGGGGTAAATGATGGATGAATGTTTTAATTTCCTTCCTTTGGAGACCATAAAGAAGGTATTAACCGAAAGAAGCATGCAAGGTTAGAGACAGCCACAGAGACAGCATAGGGTGCGGGCAAGATAGAACAGCAAGAAAATGCAGATAGAAAATCAGGAAAAAAGAGGAACAGGTAGGCATCAATAAGTTCAGATTTTTTGTGGGATCAGGCAAATCGGTGTTTTTAATTAGTAATATTCATAATGTCTGGGTAATGTCCTATATTTGACAGTTTGTTGCATACAATTTCTTCCCAGTGAGGTGGTTTTTCAGACTGCGTGTTGAGCTATACTGTGAAGAAGTAGCATGGACATGGAGGATGTGGAGGTTTCAGTTCAGTGACTGGGTCAGACTCATGTATGAAGACATAAAAATGCTGTGCCTTCTGAGCAGAAAAGTGAGTGAGTGTTGCATAAATGTATGTGTATATGTACCCAAGTGACTGATTTTGATGCATGAGGACAGAAAGAAAACAAAGACTGCATGATACTGAGCACAACATGCAGATAGGATTATATGTTCGATTAGTGTCAAGGTTTGGAGACAGTGTGGAAATGTGAAGCATGCATATGAGAACACGTATGAGCAGACACATTCATGAATCTAGTTTATATGTAATCATATACACTACATATGAGGTATATAGTACATACAGTATATATGAATCATCGTGCCTATAGTCCAACAATTTAAGAAGATAACCAGAATTCTATGATTTTCAAGCATCACCAGCTGTATGACACAAATTGTAAATCTGTAGAATCATTGTAAGAGTACTGTAGCAGCAGGCAGTATGTGGAAGGACAGATCAGCTTACAGACAACCAACATAAAAGGAAAGAGGCACAGAGCAAGAGACACATGTACAGATGTAAAGAATCCAAAAAGCAGGAAGCCATACTAACCTCGTGGTTCTAATGTATTGTCTACTTTGTCGTTTACATCAAAAACGCGGTCATGTACACCTATAGTTTTGATACAGGTGTCTAAAACAGAAAATAGGGAAAATGAGAGATCATTAGAGGTATATGCCAAATAGGTTAGTGACATTTGAAGCCCCCCTCTCAGCCCTAAAATTAAACATTCCAAGCAACAAAGCTCATGGCAACATTCAGATGAGGTATGAAGCGACCTGGATTTCATTACGTGTGATCATCTATCATCCTTTTCATGATCAAAAAACATTTTCTTAGCAAGTAAAGCAGTTTTGTGATAAATGAAAGGGGTATGTTGGACTGTAAGGAAAAGGTAATAGAGGAGGCAGTGAGGTAACCAGAGAAGTAGACATAAATTGTTTTGATTTTCTATCCAAATACGTACTTCAACAAGCTCTATTACAAAGCCTTATGTTGTATGCAAACACTTACTTGATGGTCGGACGAAAACTTTGAGCTTCAGGCATGTTTTCCTCCCGTTCTCAGCAATGGTGGAGGCTGAAAAATATGCAACAGACACGGGCAAAGAGAGTGTTAATGTTGCATATATGTGCACAATATAGTGTCCAAATAGCGTCCAGCTGTATTCGTCCTTCATATCACATCATATCTTCATCTGCAAGAATATCATTTTTTAATAATGCATATATTCTCTTCCCTGTAGACAGCAGTTAAAACTGATGTAATTTAGTCAGGAAAAAAAAACAACTTTCAGATAGTAAATGTTGACTCTTAAGTGGATTTTGTAGGGTTAGTCATGGTTTTTGTAGAATTATAGCTAGAAAGTATTTACAGATGTGCTAGGGAAATCTCCCAGGGGGAAGTAGAGCACTTTAAACAGCTTAATTGTAGCATTTCAATTCTACAACTGCCAGCAGCTTAATAAGGATGAAATCACAAAACTGGAAGACACTGTGTTTGTACTATTATTTTATATGTATGGATTAGTTTTTTCCTGTGTAAAACCTCAGAACTCTTCAAGGGACAGAGTAAGGTTGTATGTGCTGCATGTGTGTGTATGGGTTGCGGTTACTGTCAGGAAATGGATCCCTTCCTGTCAAGCCCATGGGGTGTGAATCTCTGAGTGTTAGCTACCAAAGTGGTTGTATCTCATACCCTAAAAATATCCCATGTGGAGTGTGTGTCCGTGTGTGTGTCCGTGTGTGTGTCCGTGTGTGTGTGTGTGTGTGTGTGTGTGTGTGTGTGTGTGTGTGTGTGTGTGTGTGTGTGTGTGTGTGGCTGACCACTAATGGTAATGTGGTGAGGCACCAGGTGCTCTCTCCTGTAGATGAGGATAGGGGTCAAACACATGTCAGGTGGAGCATGGTAAGTGCATACTATATACGCCCATCATAGCAGGGGAGAGAATACTAGTTTAAAGATATATGTTGTCTGATGTAAACACTTCATCTGAAATGGAGACAAGTGTAGGCTTTTCCCACTATTGTGATGTATTAATGCTATTTATTGTCAACCAGTTTTCATTTCCGCTCGCCTCTTCAGCTCCTCAGAGACCGTATTGCCCGCTAAGCTGTCTTTCGGGCATCATTTTATGTGTTCTGTGGATCATTCCACAGCTGATGCAATGAAGCCAAGCATTTCCAAAGGCTACCATTCGGGATCTGTCAACTCCTCTCTAGTGGACCTTTACCTAACCCCTCCCTTACTCCCAGCTGTGTCACCCTCTCTTCTCGTCTGTCAGCGTGGCCATATCCATTCATCACAACTCAACTGACTTGCCCTCATCATGTGTGCAGCATATCATACACATTCTCACGTCTGACTAGTTTTGCTCTGTTTTCTTTGATGGCAAGTTTTACCATTCCATGATGTTTGCACAAAGTTACGTTACATTTAAAGTAGTCTCTGCACACATCACTGCAATCAATGTCCCTTCCTGTATTTTTCAAAAAAGCAGTGAACTATCTCTGCAGCCTGAGAATGTTTTCATTGAAAAATTATTGAATATTAACTGAAAGGGGTCAAAAGGAAAGCTGGAAATCTATTCCTCCTTACATTTTGCATGCCTTGTACTCCTGTTTTATCCCGAGATCGAGATGCCTGTTTCCTATCAAATGCATACTGCATACTGTTTCGACCAGTTTCATTTTGCGATGCCTCTACAGCTCATCAAGCTCTGTTTCTTGCTCCCTTCATCCCTCTCCCCTCTCGACCTTGCTGTTACCATTTTAATGTTGTCGCTTCATCAGCTGTTATCTGTTTCTTAGTCATGTGTCAGTGTGCAAGAGAGGTGACTTGTGATCAGATGCTCTTTTTCACAGCTCAGTTCATATTCAGCAGATGCGACAGAGGGAGAGAGAGAGAGAGAGACAGAGAGAGGGAAAGAGAGAGAGAGAGAGGGCCTTATTATTTCAGTGTGGAGGCAGCTGATGACACGCTAATGAACCTTGGCCACCGTCGCTCTCCCACTCAGACACATATACACACCAGTACCCACACAATTTATGTCACTCGTCTTATTTCTCCACTTCTTTTTTTTCCACCACTACTTTAAGCTCTCGTTTTCAGTGTGTGCATATACATGGACAAACACGCGCACTATCTCCAGATGTCTTATCTTCATCATTGTTGTGGGCATAGCTGAGTCACAGCCATCGACACCAGCCACTTAGCCAAGGCAGCTGATCATTAGAGAAGTATGGGCCTGATGAAAATGGCAAAGAGCATGTAGGAGTCCTGCTCATGATGATACCGAAGCTGTTGTGATGTTTATAGATTCAGCCATAATGTGCTGTGCAACTCCTACGCAAGAGAAAATCATGAACATAAGATGCAACAGTGAACAAATTGCATGATTGCGTGATCAAAATAGCTGTGAACAATTTCAGATTTTAGAAGGATCATACAATTATTTCTAATTTTTTGATTGATTTATTCATTTATTATTTTAAAAAAGAAATACATTTGTGTGATTAACCATCCATCAAAACGTGAATGGGGCGTTTGTGTTAAAGACAGAGAAGCAGACCAGTGAAAGTAAAAAAAAATAAAAATCTGTATCCATTTATCTGTATTATATTTAGAATATTTTCACTGCTTTACGTCGCCATCTGACAGTCCTTCTTGATGAACCTGAAGCTGTTATGGGGTTATGTTAATAATATCCAACCACTATTTCTGACCCACCAGAAAAATCCTGTACAAAAAACTGATGAAAAACATTTTAATAGTACAACTCCACAATTCAGTACTACACGATTCACAGTCTTTGCACATGTTCTCAGCATCTATTTTCTAACATGTATAATATCTTTACAAATGAATGAATTTGCTTTACACAGACTAAGTGAGCTTGAATGTAGCCACTGCACTGCTGTTAAACACGCTGACGATAACTGAAGTGTGTTGCTGTACATTCTTGACTACAAAGGCAAGATTAAGCCATGGCGTTTCATTCCTTTCTTGGTAGCAGCTCTTTACACTGTGTTGGATGAGGACTCACTCCACCCAGGCCCAAACCATCCATACCAGAGGCTGTTTATTTTGGATTAACATGCTGCAGAGGGCTAGCTTATTGTTCTTGTAGGCCGTAATATCAACACCTGCTATTCTGGTTCCCATCAGGCCCACAGCCTCAACCATCAATCTATCCTGCCTGAGCAAGTGGCTGCTTTGAAGGACAGAGGCCCTGAAAAGATGTCCCAGAGATGGGGAGGGCTGCCAGGGGGTTGGCAGGGCGAGGTCAGGTTACTCCTCCAAGCCTTGTCCCCTGACTGGTAATGGCTGGTCCCCTCAGTACACTGCATTATGCATCAGCATTAAGGCAAATGGAATGAAGCAGAATCCAATTACGGAAGAACAAACAGGTGGGCTCACTGCGGCTTAGGCACAGTATTGTTTCAATCACAGCCCAAGCCAAGCTTTATTGCAACTGTAATGTTATCTGGAAAACACATTTCCTTTGCCTTTCAATAGAAGATTCAACAGCACATTCCAGACATGAGGACGTAAAACCATACGTCTGGAGTGATAGGAAGCAAAAAGCAAAGTTTACATTGACTATATACCATAGATATTATCATAGTAGGATATTGATTTCTTATTCATTATTTAGGCAGCATAATAACTCTGCTGCAAAAGAATACATCAGGGTGAGTCAATCATATTGCTATAAGAGGCTTTATTTGCCATTTTTAACATTAAATCCAATGCCATTTGGGGTGTACACATAGTCAGTGAACGTTTGCCAAGATTTGGATATTTGTCCATATCACAACAAGAACAAGCCTCACTGCAATATTGCAGATTAACAAGCAATATGGCACAAATTAAATGATTTGTATTTTCAAGTTTCCTCCTTTGAAAACTCTGTTTTAAATAGCCATCTGTTTGTACTGATCCACAGTAAAATTAGTGAAGGAGCCTAAGAGAATATTTGACCTGAATGTTCACAAAACTAAATATACTGTGACAACAAACTTTAAATATTTATATAAAACATAATTTTTCTTTGTATTTCTATTTGATGTAAATTTCAAAAGCGTTACAAAGTGTAGTTTGCCATAATGTGAATGCATATAAATTCAACGGCATCATGTCAGCATGCCTCTAGTCTTTGTCAGGTCTCCAGCTGGCTTTAATAATATTGCTCTAATCCTTTCATCCCTGCTTATTTGTTAGGATGGAATGGGTTAAACATCGTGTCCTGTGATGTTGTGTCCAGCATTAAGCATTCCTAGCTAGTTAATTTTGCCAGCTCACTGAAAAACAGCCCTTAAGCCATTTTATTCACCGTGACTTCTCATGTGACTATATGGACCTAGTCATAGTTTAGGTGCAGCAGAGTTTAGGAGTGTGAGTTAACATAAACTGATGTCCAGTAGAGATGACACACTGACAAAAGCACACACCGACACAGTCTTTGTCTCCAGAGTCTTTGTGCCATCTTGTTCTCCCTTTTCTGTCTTGCTAATTAATTTCATCAGCCAGGATTTCCATGTGCCAAAATCACTGACGGGATTCATTAATAATGTTTGTCCTTCAGTTTCAGGTTGTAAATGCAGTCAAAGGAAGACTATACTGAACTTAAAAAATGTAAGAAAGTCACTCGACTGAGTTTCAAGCAGAAAGAGAGAAGGGGAGAATATTCACATGACCCCTTCAACATGTAATATCAACTGCTCCACTGTCCAAGATAATCTCTGTAATGCTTACAAAAGCACAACCATAGTGCAAACCCATATGCAATAAAATGTTTAATATGTATACACGCATACACACAATGGCAGAGATCTTTCGCAAAAAAAATCTTACACAAAAATGTCCTTCCCACTTACAATGAAATATCTACAAAGACAAAAACAGAAAATATAAAAAGGAAAAAAAAAAGAAGAAAACTACAGAATCGCACATACTGTACTAACTATGCACGAACGCCTGTGTGCACGTGTGAGGATGGAAGAGACTATCCACTGAAGAGGCCCATTAACCAGATGCTATGACAGCGAACACACAATAGGAGGGAATGAGGGAGTTGTGGCAGAGCAATGAAGGAGGAGGACTTGGATTCATCAGAGGGAACATAAATTCTCCCCCCCATCGATAGCTGGCCTTTTGCTCTTTGAGCCTTTGCCAAAACTGAACCTAAGTTATCCCTGATGGCATTTGTAACTAACTGTCAAGCAATGAGCAAATATTGACAGAAGGAAAAGAAAAGGGGTGGTGGAGCTATGCACACATCTGAGAATCAAAAATAATAATAATAATAATAATAAAGGGATACAATTGTTTCCCCTCGCTATTATGCCATTATGCATCAAGCATCATCATTTTGTGAAAGACCACATAATGATACTCCAACAAATTATTCTGTCTTCTTGAAAATGAAAAGGAAGTGATTGAAAGTGTAAAAACCCTTGAATTTCATCAACTGATTCATGTCTTCATTCTCAAATAACAATAAACTTGGTGATTTCAGCAGCCACAAAATGATATGTCTTAGTACATGATGATGTTTAATTAGTGCACTTAGTGTATCACACAGAATCATAATATTATTTCTATGGCCTAAATATCCACCGCTGCATAATTGAGAAAATCTGTGGGAGTATGTGTGCATAGAGTTGAAAAAAAAGAGGAAAAACAAAAAAAAAGGAAAGAACAAATATATGAATAATAACCAATGATATATAATGACTACTACACTGGGTTAATAATATATGTGTTAATAGTTTAATGGCCATGGATAACATGTCCTGTCTTTTGTAATACTTCAGCTTTGGAAGACGGCTGCTTGATGTATGAATCATAAACGGTTCAGAGGAAGCTTGTGCCCTTTGAATCACAGCCCTTGCCTGTCCTACTTTCCTCTGATCTCCTGGCTTTTCACAGCCTCGCTGTTTTTCCACAGACAAAGCGATGACTGCTTTATTGGTGGTCAAACTCAAATAACTTGATTAGAAAATTTCCTCCCTTACTTTGCTTTCTTCGGCTGTCAACACATGACTTAACTCGCAGTCTATTATTAGCCAGGTTTGCCCATCGAGTTAACTCGCCGGGTGACCGTTTTCACTTTATTTTTAAAAGGCAACCAGAAAACGCTTGTCATGACAAGACCTTTAAAACTTTTTCTTTCCCTCATCGTTAAAGATCTTTCAGTAGCCCTGTTCTGTGCAGAAATAGTTAAGAAAAAGAGAATATGTC
>JAPQRN010000027.1:25589647-25613008 GCA_037367275.1 Coranthus polyacanthus | reverse complement strand
CCCCTCTGTTCCCTCTCCATCCATTTCTTTCTCTCCATCTATTGATCTTTCAGAGGCATTCGATAAAGTTGATCATGCGCCGTTTTTGAAAAGCCTTCGCAGTATCAGATTTGATGAAATTGCTTATAAATGGTTTCAGAGTTTCCTCGTGGAGAGACAGCAGTGTGTGACTATTGTAAATGTCAAATATGAGTTTGTACAAATTGCGAAAGTTGTCACACAAGGCTTAAATCTTAGTGCCTGTTTTGTTAACTCTTTATATAGATGAGAGATGATCTTGGTGCTTATGATACTATCTTGTGCCTCTAAACCAGATGCTGTACCTTGAACCGTGAAATCCCTTCAGCGCTGCTTTGCTGATTTACAAGTTGCAATCATAAACTAATCCAGATAAAAATAAATTCATGTTTTTCTCTGGAGCCAAAATGATTATATTAGTCTCCTCATCTCTACTAAAATGACAGAAATATTGAAAGAGTCACGAAGTACAAGTGTCTTAATTTGAATCAGTGAGAAAGCAACCTTTAAATATGTTATTGAAAAGATGAGCTGGACACTGGTTATCACTCTGAGTTTAGGTGGTCATCTCTGTAATGTGTGATAGACACTGGGTTTTATTTTTGTATAAGGCCCTTACCATTTCTCCCCCTAATGTTACCTTGTTAATGTTGGTCCTTGTCGTACAGGACCAGTGACTGCGTTATGTTGTAGGTGTTGGCTGTTTTTATCGCGTGTGGAAATGTAATTTTTCTTCACCTGAAACTTGTAAGAATATCCTTAAACATCTTAAAGTTACTTATTATTTTTTTTTATCTTTAGGGCCTTTTAAAATTAAATTAAAATTTGACAAGATACTTTATTGTTCTTGAGGTTTTATTATTTATTTCCTGAATTAGCTTTTATTGTTTTTTCTTTATCATCATCATGATTATGATGTGATTAACTTAAGCTTGAGCTTGAATAAATTAATTTCCTTACATTTCTTCCTGTTTTTAGACAGAAAATGATGATCCAATCCTGTATTAAAAACTGTTTTAGTCAACACTGTTGCAAGATGTGGCAGTTTTTATTATTGAATATTGTTCATGGGGACTTTGTTATGGGTCAAAAATGTTTTAGAGTCTAGAACATACAACAGACAAGCTGAGAAATTGTAGTTCTGAGTGGCTTTAAATATTATACTTGCAGAAATGATCCTTTCTTGGATTTTCATAGCTAAACTCTACTGCCTACACTTTACATAGTGATGTGCTATAATCCAATAAAACCCTGTCAGCTGCAGTCTAATTGTTATGTTAATGACACAGTCAGAGGAGAGTGACAGAAATCACTAAAGTTAACAGAAAAAATGCAAATAAGAGCTCAATACAGCAAGTACGCTGCAGAACGTGACTTTGATATTTTGACTTTTAAACCTGGCTCTCTATGTGCTCTCTGTCAGTGTTCTTCTTGCTTTTAGCTGATATGTCAACAGGTTTAAATAAACACTTTGCAACCAAACCTAAGGTACACCTTATCAGTGAAAATAGAAATGATTTTACTTCTATCAAATATTCTTTGACTGAAGTAAAGTCTCCAGATCACAATCTCATTAAGCACCGACAGCAGAAAAAGGAAATGGAGGAAAAGGCGCTGTGTGACATTACTGAGTCAGCATCGATAGAGACAAGTAATGACCATTTATATTAACTAACATTAACTGAATTTCTAGAGGTAATGAGGGTCCTACCAGAAGCTGAAGAAATGGTCACATTCACCGTCTACACTAGGAATAAATATATGTTACAGAATAAAGTATGTGGCGTATTTTCCCCAGCAGAAATGTGTTATTTATTGCATGCATTAAGTTTGGAGTGCAGCAGATCCTTTTTTATGTTATCGGGCATATGCTGCAGATTTGTGGAACATATTCATGAAGGACTTTTAGCCTTTAGGGCTCTTTTACCCTCACTCTATCCAGAGGGTGGAAAAGATACACGAGTTCAGCTATGTGATTCCTGACTGGACTGCAGAGATAAGAGAGCCCAAATAAATCTCCACCCCTTCAAATGGGTTATGGTGACAGTGGAAATAAAGAGGTTTTGGTTGGCCAGCCAGATGACTGACGTCTTGGTGTCGTTCCCACCTCAGTGACCAGCAGATAAACCCAGGATTAGAGAGAGAGAGAGAGAGAGACTATTAGACTGGGGTATGTGCACACTCACACAAATGTGAGAACCCATGCCTAAAGGCATAGTTTATTCTCACAACACATACAATATATTCAGTCACAAACACACATGGGTGCACACAATCATATCTGTGCCACTTGCATAAACCTTGCCATTACAACACAATCAGTCTAAATCTGAAGTTTACTTTTAGATCAAATAATGAGGATCATATATGAGGAAGTGTAAAAGTCTGTAGGCACATACGCCATTAAAGCAGATGTGTATCTCAGTATATTATTATACATTATTATATCGACATTATAAACTTAGAAATATGCATTGTTAAAATGTATTGTGGTTGTATTGAGTATTTATTGATGAATTTTTTTATGGGATCTGTGAAGAGTGCTTGGCTACGTTTAATTCTGTTTATGTTATTAAGAAGGGGAAATAAACTGAATCTGAATGAATACATGAGTTTTTCTTTCTTAATTTAATCACAAAAACAGAATCTTTAAGGACTGTGTAAGACTGAAGAATTAAAATATCAACCTCAGATCCCACCCGTCTGTGCTGCCACTCTGACAATCCAGCGGTCCATAGACATGAACACAATCCCTCACTGGCTTCCCACCGGCAAACAGTGCCAATTGTTTCTGCTGGAATCCACCGAGCTGAAGGTACCGCTGCCTGGGATTGAACCCAGGTCTCTGTGGTAGACGGTGACCATTTTGCCCTTTCTGCACCCCACAAGTCATTATTTATCGGAAATATAAGGCTGCTAAAAGGCCCGGGTAAAGCCAGGGAAGGAGAAAAGAAGGAAAACAGAAAGAGAAAGATGAAGGGAACGCCAGAGCAGAGAGTGGAGAGATGTTATCGGGGATCAGAGATTCTGTCTGAGCCGCGGACCTCTCTGCGTTGTGAACTCCTGGCGGCCTGACCTGAAATGATTCCAATCTGTCTCTGGCTGGAGGAAAGACATCCAAAGGAGATAAAGTCACTGAACAACTTCATAAAGCATACACCTGTTTCCTATGTGCACTGAGAAACAGAATGCTACAGGTTAGTTCTATAGATAATGCACTGCCATAAGAAACAAGATCTTCTGACCTTATGAGCAGACATTTTCCTGGATACAAACTCAAGATCTGTTTTTGGCTCCTTGATTTATATTCATTCCAGGAATCCAACACACAGAAAATGGAAAGGAAAAGGAAAATCTCGCCAGATTAACATATATACAGTCCAGTATCCAAAAATCAGAAAGTTTAAGGGAAAAAAATAGTCTTGTAAACAAACTTGCATCATAAATAACAATGTATTTCATGTGTATGTACTTTTGTTAAACGTTGAAGTGTAACTTTTCCTCTGTTCTAAGTCTTAAGTCCACTCACTGCATGATTCTGAAACTTGAAGTTGGAAAGTGAATGAGACAGGGATGATTAGGTGTGTATCAGGTGTGTGTGTAGTTCAGGGATATCCGTGTGACAGAGAATCACAAGACACTTAATGCCGAACCATATGAGGCTCTGAAATGGGCTAGTTTGAGTTTTTGTACTGTTTTACCACCTAAGAAAAGCCCGCCTAAAAAATGTCTAAGTCTCTAAGTGTACGCTATATTTAGAATATTTTTGCCGCTTTTTCTTACCGTCATCCTGTCCTTTCCCACAGGGAACTGAAGCCCTGAAGCCTCTTGAACCTGCCAGAAGTCACCGACAAAAGGAGCAATTCTGCAGCCTGTGTTGTTGTGTTGCGCTGACCTTGTTAACATTTTTTTTATACAAATTTCACGATGCATAGTCTTTCAAAGCGGTTGACTCAGCTTCATCATCAGGTGTGAAGACTCAAGAAGATGAACAGTAAGTGATACATTGTTTTCATCTATAAAATGCATTTTTAAAATATATTTGTCCATTGTTGTGGGCATTATCATCGTCATTGATGTATTTCATCACAATTAAGTCATATAATTCCATTTACAGAAAACAATATTTTAGAGTGTATGTTCATGTTTTCCAAAAATTAGGAAAACTACTAAGGGTAGGACAGTGACAAGGATGAAAAATAATTAATGATTTTCATGATGTAGATAAACGAAACACTGTTCCCTTTTATTATAAATAACAGAATCACTGTCTACCAGTGCAAAATTATCTAAATCTAACTAGCCTTCAAATAAGCATGTCATTACGGCAATACACATAAAACATTCAAACTGCCCTATTTCCTCCGATATATGGTGCTATTATAAGACCTATGAGGTGGCTGTGAACACAATGCTCTACAGATGTAATGCAAACACCATGAACCCCTGAGAGACACAATCATCATTAATGTGGTTGTTCTAATTAAATCACCAGTGCATACTGCTGAGCCAGCTGCTGGCTGTATGAAAGTTTCCCTGATGACCTGTCTAACAGAGTCTCCTAAACTATCAGTCAAGGCCCAAAATGCATCGTGGGCCTGTAAAAGTTGTTTCCTCGCACAACAAGTACGCCAGGATGTTTTTAGGACTCTCCCATTCTTCTTTAGTCAGCTGAGTTTAAATGAAGGGTCACATCATTAAAGAATCTGCGTCTGACTAGGTTACTCATTTTTACACAATATGTTTGACAAATATCTAATGTGGACTATTACACATTGGTCTGATTTTACCGTAAAGAAAGTAGTGTGCCCCTTAATAGAGTCTAACACAACAAAATAAAGTACTGTGAGAGGCCTGCCTCTCACAGTACTTTATCTTTGAAACATATACCGGTTTGAGGAGAGCTCTTCCTTTCACTCAGATTTGCATGGGATTGCTGTTGGCTGTTGATTATCCCTTGAGGATAATGTGGTGCAGTTATGCGAATGCTGCACCCTGGAGAATGGCCCTTATCTTCAATGGCTCTGCAAAACTCCAGCTGTTTTTTAATTGGTTGCCAGGCTGGGTGAACAACAAGTACCTCCCAGCAGTGCTCTGTTCGGTGATGGAGAAGCGGTAATGCGTGGCACGTGGCCAGCAACTCTGAGGGCTTGCCTGGGTCAATAGAAGCAATACTTGCTGCTGTGGTTTTCAACTTTTTCTCTAGGGGGGGGAGATTTACATAAGATTTATTCTCATAGCCCGAACTGATTTTGTGGACGATTGAGTAACATAAACCAGCATCATTTATTTACTCGGATTTTGGCTATAAACCAACAAGGCTACATTATTCGACATGCTGGAGGGGCTTGGATTGCACCGGCAGTACAATGCAAACACAGTTTTGGATGGAAAGCAGAAGAAGGTGAGCAGCAAGAATACAAAAAAATGGTAATTTGTGGTGTAGCAGTTCCCCGGGAATATATGGCTGCCTCTCTTTTTGCATGTCCTTGAAAGTCAAAAAGAACAGAAAAATGTAACGTGTTTGTGTCCGTCTGCCTGACGCTATCAGCTTCTTTTTTTTTTAAGAAATGAAATAAAACTAATATGTTGAAGAAAATGTATCATTAATTGTATAAGAAATCAAGCAAATGTGCCCAAAAATATGGTTCTACCAACTTCAAAAATGGTGGAAAATGCACATCGCAGATTTACAAAAAACTGCGATGTGCAATGTGTCATAATTTAGTGGTACTTTTGTCTAACGGTAGCAAAACTACGGCTCACTGGTCAAACAGAATTTGAGTGATTGGTGCTCAGTTTTTCCCATAGCACTCATTTCTGAGTGCTGTTTCAACTCGGGGAGAGACAAAGAGTGAGTGAGTGACATTTATTGTTCTGCCTGGCTGTCTGTGTAGAAACTATGTGTCCCGTTCGCATAAAACACTAATAGTATTAGTTCACTGCAGGAGCTGCGTTTGATTTATTACCCTTTTGCACACAGAGAGCTTGTAGTGGCTGGAATAACCTGCTTTTTCCTCTATTTTCTACCATCCTTTGAAGGATTGTCCATCCGGCCTGGTGGGAGGCACTGATCCATCCTTTCCCTGGCACTTGGTTCAACGTCAAACCACCAAACTGAAATGTCACTTTAACTTTCCACAAGCACTTGTCACTGCAGGACTAGCTTTGTCCCCAGGCTAAAGCTACAGCTTTCATACAGTGTGGTGTCAGAAAGGCTATTCTCCTTCCATCTCACATTTGAATCTTTTTCACCTATCTCCTTTAATGTGTTATTCCTGTGGTTTGGTGGCTGAGAATCTGTATTCACTCTTGGCATGCCAGAGACGAATCATTACACTACCAGCCCTAGTCAGCCACATGCACAAAAGCTCACAGACTTACATACACACACTATCTCCAGGAGGGAAACTAACCAATTTCAAGAGGCTTGACACCTGCAGCCACTTTCCCTTCTCTCTCTTCTTCTCCCTTTTTATTCCCCCTTCTCTCGATCGCTTGCTCTCATCTGCTGCCTCACCTGTCAAGCCACAGAGAAAAATTCATTCACACTGAGGAAAGGAACCATTTGCAGGTCTGGAGAGAGGATTTTGTGCTGGTTACACTCTGGCCATGTGAGAAATGGCCAACAATTCCCATTCAAAGCTACAAGTCAGCTAAGGAACCTTCAAACTGAAACTAAAATGAGGAGAAAGCATGTTACACTATTACAACATTCAAAAATGATGTCTTTAGTATTTAGTGTTTCTGCAAGACCAATCTGTTCGTATGGTATTTAGTAGAGCCTCTCCCTTATGTTTGTCTGTCACAGCTTAGAGTAGGCTCTTATGAATTCCTGAAATAAAGTGAAGATGATATGATACCAACATATGCTCAACCTCTTTATGAATGTTTCATCTTGCCATTCTATGCCCTTATGCACTTGCCCCCTGTTTCAATCTGTGCAGCATATTGCAACATATGGTGGATTTACGATGACTGTCCAGTCACAACCACCAGCCAATATCAGCCAGTTTAGAAGTGAGGACATGCCATCTGTCAAAAAGCTGATCACTGCTGCACAACTATATGATTCTGTGCCATAACTAATGAAATACACAAACACTGCTCAAGGAAAGATGCGTAAATCATGCAGACGAGGATGGCAAAGACTGAGATAAGCTCACCTTCAATAAATATAATAAATCTGGGAGGAAAACAACCAAAACAGTGCATTGTTTAACTTCACTGAGAAAAATCCAAATATTCACAACCATTGTTAAGGATGAACATGTGTTCATGTGTGTGAATTGAATGACTGATTATTATCGCCACAAAGAACAAGTAGTGTTTTACCCTCAAACATTTTTTTGGGATTGTTCTGGTTCACTGTTACATACAATATGGTATTTCTACTTTAATGAAAGCAAACACGAACTTTTTTTTCCCTTATTTGTATGAGATGTGACAGTGTTTAAACAATCTATCAACTGGCTTTAAACAGTTGACGGCTTTCATACTTCTTCTGTCTCACCCATGGGCTCAAAGCTGTGAAGATCAACAGTGGAACAAGATGTGGCCACAGCACTTTGGCCAGGCTGCAAAATTTCCGTATAAGAATTACATCCCATCTGTTCTGGTGTTTATAATTAGTGGTAAACGCTGAGGGGGGAAATTAATCTAATTTGACAAAACAACAGTAACAGAGTGGCCAGGCTTACTGACAAGGGTATTATACAATGGAAAGAAATATCCAGAGAGTCTAAGATAATTACCACGAATTGTGGAACTAAGGCGAAAACAGGGTATGACACAGCTGAAACAGGAAGTAAGAGAAAATGTTCACCAACTTCTAACACAGCTTTATCTATAGATCTTTCTCTCTCTCTCTCACACACACACACACACACACACACACACAGTCATTTGTGCTTCAGCATAAGAATAGAAACGTGCAGCCATACATATCAGAGGATATATACAGAACAAAGGCATGTTTTTTGTTAACGTTTTGTGTGATGTGATGTTATGGAACAGTGCAAAATGGTGCTAGCAGGTAGCTTTTGGGAGCTCTCTATGCAGGACTGTTCTTGCTGTTTTTCACAGTGGGCTACTGTCAAACAATAACATTCTACAATAACAACCAGCAAACACACTTACAGAAGTAAAACAGAAGGTTCAGAACAGTCCTGAACCTCCAGCAGGGCAAGAATACAACTTTTGGACAGTTCCTGACCTGCCAAAGGAACTACAAAAGATACAGATACAAAAAGTGCGAGAATAGGGAAAGGCCAAGGAGACAACAGCAGAGGGGCAGACGAGGAGCAGTAAAACAGAGGCCCTTAGGAAGAGGGAACCAGACACCCATGCCATTGCTGACAGGGTAATAATGCTCTTCAAGAAGTCTGTAGATTAAAGGGTATAAAACTTATCGCAGACCTCTCCCAAGGTATTCAGAATACAAACTGCTCTACACCGCTGGCACTGCTGGTTCTCCAATTCAATACAAAGAAAAGACACTTGAAAAAGGTATAAAATGCATTCATTCATTTATCAGCAAATCTCCTAAAGGCAGGACATAAGCAGGGTGTGAAATGAAGGGCTGTGTGTTGCGCGTTGCATGTGTTGCATGTACTTGAATTAGGGCTTGACTTCACAAAAACACAGTAATAAGCTAATACTCACACAGCACTTGCTCATGACTAAAATGGAGACACTGTCGAACATAGATAACATACAGATGCATGTAAACACACCTACATAGTCTACCAGTTTATCTGTAAGTGTTTGGCTAATCCAAGAGGTACATGCATAAATTGCTCACTAGGTTGGCTAAATAATCCAGGAAAATAAATTCTCTCCAATAAAAAAGAAATCAGAAAATGACATTTTTAACAGAAATACAACAAATACAGCCATGGCATCACTTTATCTCCCTCGGCTGTCACAATAGTTGAAAAACCACACTGATGTTCACTCTGGTTTGACCCCCTGCTTTATCAAACTTCTTTATGAGTGTAGCCTTTTTTCCCCCTTTCTCCTTATCTTGTTTAGCTGTGTTTACCAGTTGTTGTAGGTGAAGGTTCAATTGGAAATTCTGGCTTTACTTTGCCATTCTTGTATGACTCCCTCAGTAGCTGTAGCAAAGTATCTATGTTTTCAAAGTGTTGTGAACAACTCTGTTCCTGCTCAGTGTGTGCACAGTCAGAGTGCATGTGTGTGTACCAGACACAGGTAGGAAGGTAGGCGGGATGCCTGGGTTTATTAGAGGATCGTGGCTGCCTTTTCATTGTCGGAGCATTTGATTCATTGATTACTATCAGGACATAAAAAGAATTTTTTAAAATCTGACAAAAAATGCTTCTAAATTCATCAACCGCTGCTGCTTTGAAGTGGACTAACCGAACACTTTCAGTGCTCCGGACTCGGAAGAATTACTATATAAATGGACTTAAATAAACCAAATGCTCCAAACAACCCATGATGCAATGTTCTTTGTAAAATACACTGGTTCTTGGGCCATTAAAATGAGTGTGTCTGTGAGAGCGACAAAACCAATACAAGCCGTGATGCATTGAGTATATTCGATATTACATCCACCCCTAATTTGAATGTATTCATGTCTGCATTGTTTGTGCTATGGCTCTTTATGTCTGCTGCAATTGCTGCAATTGTATGGATTTTGATTTGGCAGCCTTTACTGTATATCCAAAGAAAGTTTAACATATAACACATAGTAATAATCGTAATCTTGAATCCTTTCGAAAACACGATTTTTCAAGCAGCTACAGCAATACACTAATGGTTATTACGTTCCTATATATACTACTGTCATTTATTTATACTGATAAGGCAAGGTTCCTAAATCAAAAGATATATTGCCCATCCTTTTAAGGCCATCCTACACAAACATCCATCCACAAACCACACAAGGGCGATGCAAAAGTGGCGGATCTTAACATTGCTCCTGTTTCCCCCACTCGACACACATACAGTGAAGCGCATAATACAGACATATAATTATGCTAGCATGTACTTTTTCACCCACATGTCGGAGCCGAAGTAAAACAGATGTGTTTTATGTTTAATGGGTCGTGTCTAAGGTGTAAATAACACATTGTATGTCTCAGGTGGAGGCTATACTGCTACACCTTCATGGCTTCATTTAATCCTTATATTCACCTCTCCTCGCTCTTATAGCCTCTTATCACAGCGGAGAGGGGATACTCCTCTCTCTCATCATCAATCATCAGAGTCCATGCCCTGTCACCCTGCTGGCAGAGGTGCTGTGCTGTGTGCTATTGTTTTTTTGTTCTGTTTTGTTTGCTATATTAAACTGGCTCTATTTTTGGATATTCAAGGTCTTGTGGGTTAGCTTGGCACTCATAAAGCTCCACTGCGATCTAGATGAATGTTTACCTCGAGAGACTCTGAAACTCTTGCAAAACTTTCAGAGGCCGATGGTTTGCTGTTGCCCTTGGAAGTCTAAAAACATGCAATCACAAGTATGCTCTCAAACGGCTATAATAAATTAAGGTGCAGGAAAAATGTGCATCATGGACAGCAGCAGACTGAGGCACATCAGCTATGCAGCACATGATACAGTATAAAAAATAGGATATATATATATATAATGTATATATACAGTACATAAGATGATAAGCAAATTGCCATTAACAAGCTCAAGTGGGATTATGAGTGTCAGTGAGTGTAGCAACAATGTAAAGCACAGGAACGCACGATGTAATGTAAAACAGCAACGCAGCATTCATGTCTACATCACTGAAGCCAAATACACAATATTAATCTCCACTAGAGTGCAAAGTTGAGTGAGCTATTTGGACATATCTCAAAGCAACACCAACAGCCAACAACAACAACAACAACAACAACAACAACATATGCTACAAAACCTGCCCACAACACTTTCAACAGCAAACCATAAGCATGGAAGCGTCATATTGTCCAAGGCCACACAGCAAACACAACATTGCACTACTTATTCAGGTAGTAGAGGCAGGTCAAATGTACAGCAGAAAAACAGAAAGGAGAGGAGCCAGGAGACCATAAGACAAGCTTCACAACAGAAAACAGCATCAGCCAGCGCCAAACACGCAGACACTAAGCACTAATATAGCCAAGGCATCAAATGAGAATATGAAAGCTAACGCAAGAAGCAAGTGCTCAGCTTGTTGGAGCAGAGAGGCGATCCTCAGCCTTTTCATCCTTATAGAAAAGTCTCCGTGGTCCCAGGTTGACAGCTGGACAAAAAATCTTCCAGATTTAAGGCGCTATTATGACTCCAATTATAATCAAATCTTTACAACAGAAGCAGAAGTGTGGAGCCACATACCTTATTCGCCATCAAACTCATTTTAAGCACAGGACTGGACATTTATAAAGGCCATCAGCCACAAAAAAAAACAGAGGCAGCAGTGTGCCCATTAACTGGCCAGGCTCAGATGCCAGATTAAATACAGCAGGGTGCGTTAGATTTAAAATGTTAGGTTAATAGATAAGGTCACGTGTGAACCAATAACCATTCATTTTTAATCAATTAGCATCCGTTTTTCATTGCTTTCATGTATATTTGTCTACAGTTTATGTACACTTGTTGAATAAAAGGCTGTAAAGGTTGAAAAACACCCTATATTATACATAAATAATACAAAATATTTACAAATATACAAAAACACAGCATTATTGTTACTTTTGCATCGTATAATTTTAAAGTTTTGTACTCAAAGTTCAACGTGTGTCAGTACGTCATCCTTTTTACACTCAGTGGCCAAACTGGAAATTTCAGTCAGCCATCAAAATGCCTTAAACTATAATGGTTTCAATCAAGTCAGATCCTCCACAATTTGAACAAATTAAAGTAAACAGAGACAACAAGATTCATACTTTAATAGTTTACAGTATCAAAGTTTTGGTCACGGTTTTTGAAAGACTAAAGCCGTTACATTTTAACTCTGGATATTAAGTATTACATCATAAGACAACTACTCAGATCTCTACAATCATTGGCATCACATAAACAAATATTATACTTCTGTGACTTTATTTGTTTTAGATAATGGGGAAATGGGTAATAAATATAAAGCAATGGACATCAGGTTTTCAGATTGCAGTGAATATGCATATGAAGTTCTGCTATATTATGCCTTAAATACAGTATGCTATATTTATTTCTTCATAGAGAATTTTATATTATGTGATCTGTGACCTGACCTAGATCGATTGTCCTATTCTTAGAGGCTTCATGCCTACAAAACAGAAATGATCATATAGTTTGGATCCTCGGGGAAATCAGGTAGCGTTCTGTTCAAAAAGCCAGAACACAGGACACGCCTGGAAGGAGTCAGAGAGGCATGAAATCCTAATGTTACCCTTCCTGTTACAGTGAGCAGACCAGGTCCACCGATCATCTCTGCCTTACCAAGATTAATGGCTCGTCTCACAGGTTGGGTTCCCATTACGTAGTTTGTCCGTCGCCACCTCGTTACGGACACATCTTTCACTGTCAGGCAGCAGAGGAAGGCAGTCAAATGGTCATACCCCTGCAAAAAAAGCTCACATAAACCTGATATGCTCTGTACAGCACATGTCCAAGACCAGTAAATCCCACCCCTCCCTTCTCAGCACAGACATATGGTCAAAACACCACTTACACCTATAGGTAAGGTCTGCACATTTTCAGCTCTCTGAATGAAAATGGCTGATGAAACTATTCGAATGCAGCTTTTTTCCAATCTTGAATTATGTATCCCAGTGATGTAAAGTGACTTAAACTGTATAGTTGAGGCTGTGAGATTTTGTGTATAAAGGCCTTTTTTGCTAATATCACTTTTGTCAGAATGATGTAAATAAAAGGCCTTCTAGGCAGGTCTCATCATCTGATAACTGGACGAGAGACTGTAACTAATGATCTGGTGTCAAGCCTTGGATAATGTATGGCTCCACATCCAGTTAGATAAATAGGATATGGCCAGTGTGTGCATATGTGTCTGTGCATAAGCACTGATGAGAGATGTGCTATGTAGGTGGTGATATACCATCATTTGTTTGTCCTTATGTGCGCTGCCGTGTGCCCACATGCTTGGCTGGTCACGTGGCTGAGCAAGGATGCACTATAAAGATATTTTTCAGACATCCAAGATTTTGTACCTATAATGTATGCTCTGATGAGTAGCTCAGTTAATAATGCATAGGAAATTCCACATGCCGAACGATAAGTTATTGTGTTTTGGGGACCCATTCATCATCATAGTGACTAATTTGCCCTGTGGTGTAATGGCACAGAGGGCTTTGTGGGTGTAATGGGAGTCAATGACATTTTCTGGAGATGTGATTGCCCTAGCTTTTTATTTTTTCCTGCACACACAAATTCATTCAAATGTGTGTGTGTGTTGCTCACGCACGCACTGAACAGATTTCAGTGAGCAGTTGGAGTTCCTGTGCGTGAAAATATCTCCTAAGCTTGAGTGAATGCAAGCGTTCCATCTCTCACATCCATTCGCCTATTTATCTTAGTAAGCTACATGTAAGCTGTTATTTATGATGAGACTCCGGAGAATTATGCGATCTAAGTAGCTTCTCTCTTATTATTTTGCCGTAATGCGCATTAAAGCATTAGACGTAGCTTTGTATACTCTCTCCTGGTGGGTTCGTCCATCCATATTCATGAGTACGGGAGAATCTGAGGTTCGCTAGGTTGTCAGTACATTAATCTCTGATACCTCTCTGTCTTTCTGCTGTGAGAGATTAGGGAGATCAGATGTGAGGTAATGTAATAAGCAAATGTGATGAGCTGTCATGTCTTTATAATCTCTCTGGAAACAATTAGCCAAGACCTTATGTGCCATACAGATCAGAACAGAACAAAAGTTTTTAATACAACAAAGAGACCAGTTTGATGACACCTGCGGCACCAAACTGCACTTAATGTTATGGCGCAAACAATGTATGTTTCTGTTTTTAAAAGGGGATATATCATGGAATTCAAAAGAAAGTTTGGGACTTCTAAACGTTTGTGTTTGATCTTTAAAACGAGATGGATGCAAACTTTGAAATTGCCAATCAGGAGAAAGGGAATAGAGACAAAACCAATTTAGAAAACTTGTTTGATATATATGTGTGTCAACAAGAACTCTAATGATTTGCCGCAATCAGTGAAACATGCAGTTATGAGAAACAAACAGAACATAATTGGAGAAAGGCACTTTATTACAATTTATGGCCGTAACTGCTGCCGTAGTTGCTTTGAGAATGGAACTACAAGACGTTTATGAAGTCGCATAAATGTCTTAGATGTCTTCAATAGATGCAAAAAAAAATAAAAAAATAAAAATTCACAGGTGAGAAAAAACAAAGAAAAGAAAAAATGATAAATAAGGATTAGGAGGGTGTTAAAGCAGTGGAGAGATCACTCACCTCTTACCTCCATCCACCCACCCTTCTCCTCCTCCATCCCTCAGCCCTGTCCTGCTGACAAAAATACATTAACTGAGACACGCTCGCCTTGAAGTTCCTCCCTCAGCAGCTGCTGTCTCAAACACTTTATTGAGTTATCGAACAGAGAATATATATGACAAATGGAGTCAACAGACTGGGCTTTGGTTTACATCCCTATCCAAACAATCTGTGTTTACTCTAGGAAATCAAAGTATAAATCTGTTCCCAGCCCATGTGCAGATCAATAGTCCGTTTCAGATACCTTCAGATGTCCGTCAACAAACACATGAGTAATACTGCATTGAATACAGAAACTCTTGCTCTCCCTTTTTGTGACTTATTGCAAAGTCAGAGCTCTGTTCAATTAATTTAAAGTGATATCTTTGTCATTTGCACATGCGATGCTTATGACATACCTGTCCGCTCCTTTATAAACCAGCCCCTACTCTAGATGTCACTCAGTAAGAGATCAAGATTGGCATATAGAGGAGATTCCAAACATGGGATTATTTCAAGATTCTTAATTCGTGTGTTTCTAGTTTAATGTATTGTTCCTTGATCAGTGAATGATGACACGGGTTAACACCAGGACCACTGTGTCCTAACAAAAAAAGGTTATAAACCCACCAGACACACACATCTGCCAGGCTCGTTCAGAGTCTCATTCTCCCTGAGGCTGTATGGACATCTGTCAGCACAGTCCCCTCACTCCCCCCTCTGTCCAGAGGTGAAAAGGAGGATGGGAAGTACAGATATGAAGGCTTGACCGGAGGGAGAAAGAAACTGTTGATTTTTTTGAATATCAGCTTGACAGCTTCTTTACAGCTCTCCAGGCCTTATGGTTCTGCGCGGGTTCGCGTGTTTGTGTGTGAGGATAAATGTGTATGTGCGACTTCACAGTTGACTGTAAGTATGCATACAATACTCAGCTGTGTATAAATGCAGAGTGCAAATAGAAGGGTGGTAAGAACTCTCTCTGTGTCATCGGATGAGTCAGCATGTTGTTTACCAAAGTTGTTGTTGGAGCAACAACACAGCCTTACACCCTCTGAGTCCCAGTGTGCCTCATTAGCTGCTGCCATTTCAGCTCTTGTTCCCCAGTTAATCACCTCAGTCGATCACCTCTGTGCAATCAGTTACATTTAGTGATTAAGTGGAGAAAGCTGGAAAATGGAGCTTAGTGTACATCGAGGTATTTTACAAAAGCAGCACACGCTTGCTAAGTATGTAGGCTTCATAAAGCGAAGGGATCTGGAGCAGCATTTGGACTCAGGCATCTGCCCTTCTGAAGTTGTTGTACTATTGAGACATTTTGCCAGCTAAATACAGAACTCGTGGTGAATCATTTATAGTATCTATATGACCTCTCTCTCTTTTGAAAAAAACTCATTGTGGTTTATTTACAGTAGCTATTTCAGTTTAGCTGGTCATATATTTTGCATGTAAAAATCTAAATCTGCACAAAGCGCCTCCAAAATCTAATAACGACCATCACTTTTTATAGTCCGCTGAGGAGTCTGCAGTCTCCAGAGATGTAAAAAAAATGATGGGTCATTATTGGACCTGGAGTAGTTTTGTTAAAAGCAGGTGTTTTCTTCTGTTTTGTAAAGGTAAAATATGTCACCCAGTGTAACAGTGGCATTCAGTGATGCATTTTTTTTTATTGTTTTGGACAACTACGGAGCTGTATATGGCACAGACAAATAAGCTAAATAGGGTTTTTTTATAGAACAAATTCACTTAATAAAAGTATCATACTATCATACAGTGATGCAGTACTCACTGTAAGTGCTGCAACACTGCAATTCGTCTGCTCGAAGACAATGCTTTGCAAAAGTGAAAATAGAGCTATTGATTTTAGAAAACACTTGAACCTGCAAAATGTACAAGACCATGAAGAAGCCACTTAAAAACAGAGATGACAGCCCTTATAATTAGGTAAGTTGCAGCTCTGGTTGCAATTAAATCTGACTAAAGTGTCTTTTGTCAAGACATTCAATCCCTATCTTCTCTGGAGACGCCATCGTTCAGGGAGATTAATGCTCCCTGAACGATGGCGAACAAGGAGGGAATTTTAGTTCTGTAAAGAGCAACAAATGTAACTCTTTAAACAAACTACGTAAACAAACACCTGTTCCTGCATTTTTTACAATTTGATTTTGTATCAGACGAGAAACTCATCTATCTTAGTGCATTTCAGCGTAAGGGCATTCACTTGTGACTTAATGATGTGAGCATTGTCTTTCAGTAATTATGTTCTAAGCAGATGCTCATATTTAGCGTGTGAGGGGCCACACAGGTTCATAGATAGCGGCTATAATGAGCATCATTCATGGCATTTTCAGTCGAATATGACCTTGTTGTTTTCAGCCTCATTTCATTTGAAAATGACTCAGTAAGAAGGCAGCCTAATGTGTGGTCTTGCTTTTTTTTTCCCAGTAAGTGGGCCTCTTGAGCATAAACATGACAGAAACATGAATAAGAAAACGAACATCTCAAAGTCATCGGAAGTATTGTCAGTTTAATGCATTACCATCCAAGCCCATTATGTGGCAAGCAACCAGTAAATTGGGACTTTTTTGTATTTAGTGGTCTTATTTATGTTTATTTACACTGCCTTACCATTATTTGAGGTCAGTGTAACATTACAGTCATCATTAGAGCGCTGATAAAATGAGCACTTTAAAAATAACTATTTCGGTAGTGAAATAAGTAAGCATCATGAACACTTGGTTAAAGGTGAGCTGAATAAATAAACTTCCAACTCTGTCAACTAACGTATTATTATTTCGCAGGCACAAAATATGCAGGGAATCTATGATACTATACTTACACAGGTAATGAGAAAATACATTTCATGTGATAAGATGTGTTTCTCTACTTTCCCACCTTGTTTTCCTCTTAAGATTTTTTTTTTTACTCAAGGCTGATAGATTTTGCCTTCATATCTAAATTAAATTTGTTCTCTTTATCACACCTGCTCAAACATACACGCTCTTTTATCTTTTCAAGTAAACACCTCTATTTGTACTACCATACTTTTTATCCACAACGCTTATCTTTTATGTATGGCCATGTGCTGTCTCGTTCAAGGGCAGTCCACTCACCTGCACTTCATCCTTGAGCGTAGATTCCCCCCGGCGAGCGGAGCTGACCTCAGTGCAAATGCAGATGAGCATGTGGCTAGTGCCAGCTCAAGTTCAAGACCTTTGTTCCCTTTGGTTCAAACATAAGAGGTTATTTCAGCATCTACAGTTGTTGTTGTGGTTATTTTTCGCTGTTTGAAAATATATTTATAAATGTTGTGCCTCTCATCTGTCTTCCATCAGCAGCCTGTCAGTCAGAACACTGATGCTGCAGTTCATAAGTCACACTGACCTTGACAAAAAGAGCTGCCCTCTACAGTTGCACTCCTGCATATCAATGCCCTAATACTGTTATCACATGATGTGACAACAAGATCTTGAATATACTCAGTATAACTTATTCAAGATCCGTTGCCAGCATTGACAACCTTAGAAAAAGGCACAAATCTGAATTTCAAGATTCAAGATGCCTTTATTTGTCACGGATGTAGCAATACATAAACACAAATACATAGTGTCTAATGGAAATGTGCAAAACGCACCGGAATAGGGCTACCCTGACTGCAAAAAAAGGAATAGAATAAATAAATGAATGCAAAAATATCTACTGTGTGAGTGGAAATTTCAATGAATTTGAATCAAACTCAAATTCTGCTACCATTGTTTTTTTTTCTAAATCTCATTAAGATGCCAATAGCGTCTATGATTTTGCAAAAAACTAATTATGAATTACTGAAGTAGTGTATATTGTTGTTGTAGGGCCCAGTACATATTGACCGATAATGGCATGCTTGCTTAGAAATATATTTATCCTGATTTATTTTAATTGAATTCCTATATTTTCAGTACAATATGGAGATGATAATGCAAGATTATACACTAACCTTACAGCAGGTTTGTGGTTAAATCTTTCGTTCTCCCCCGTACTTATTCAGCTCAGTCTCATTAACAGCCTCTGACCATGGCATTATCAGCATCGGAACAAACAGCAGCAGTCTGTCACCTTGTGAAAAGCAGAGGTTTCACATTTATTGCCCATCTTTTTGTAAGCAATTTCTTCTGCAGCGCATCAGCCCTATTGTACTCAGGGTGCTTGTACTCAGTGGTATTCCTGTCATCCCATAATTTTGCTAAGCACACTAACCTTTCACAGCACATTGTGATAATGGTGGGTTTAATGTCAAATCGTTCATTGAGAGCAGATAGGAGAATCAGCGGGGAATTACACAAAAGATTAAATGGAATAATTATCCTGTGTACAATTATAAGTGACATGAGGCTGATTGGGAAGGTGGATGCTGGAGCTGACAATGTACATATCATTTTAGAGGGATTACAGGTGAAAGTAATGCAAGGAATAGATTCATTTATACAGCCCATTCCTGTCAGGTTACCCCAGTACTGTGATTAAAGATAAGTTAGCGTGAGACACGTCGATGTTACAAATGTTCACAATTCAAAATTTTTGTTAATTTAACAAATTAATTCTTGGTTAAGTTAGTACTTTATTAACTAATTATGGACTTTGCATATCGCCTCAGCTTTGCTATGTAGTGCTAAAAAAGCAGCAGTGTAAATAATAAGTCCTGTTTTGGGAAATCCCAGAACATCTGAGCTTCATTATGTGCTTGGGGAAATCATTGTAACCAGAGAGAGTGAACATTTTTAAATTGGCAGTTTAATGTCTTCATTCATGAAGGTGAGCATGGGCTCATGACTGGTTCCTGAGATCTAATTTTAGAAAGCCGTTAACTCTCGGACTGTATTGTAAATTAAAATTGATGTCCCTAGAACTGATCAATTTTAAGTTATTACAGTAAATTAAAATTCATTCAAAATTCAAAGTCATTTTTCGTTCTATTATAATGGAGTGAACTGAAGTTATAATCTTTCATTTGTGGTTTTAAGCAGATAAAATGTAAATACAAAGATTCAGGTCAATAACATTGGTCAGAGCTTCAGATTTATTTCTCTTGGTGCCTTGGGTGAAGTGGTTCAAGTCTTTGGAGGTGTTACATGAGAACATTTAATTGGTCCTGTGTGTATTGTTCATGTGTGAGTCCATCATCACATATTTCTAATGTATTCTGATAAAAACTAAGTAGATTGTGGATTACTGGTTTCATACAGCCATAACGATAGACCTACATGCAAGACGAGAATCAGAATGATACTGAGAAGTTTGTTTTTCTTGCAATTTTAACAATAAGGTTGTTGACTGACACCTTAGTAAGAGAGACAGGTATAAATGGCTCTTATGTCTAGGATATAGTGAAAGATAGAAAAGAGTGGAATAACTTAAGCCTGGACTGGTACAGAAAAGAAAGAGCAGTTGAATGAAGAGAAGACGAGTGGAAAATGTGCCTGCTGAAGCGTAAAATTAGCAATTACACTGGGTGTCATCAGTAATGACTATTTCAGTCCACATATAGGGGGTTAATGTCCAACAGTGAGACTGTAATTCAGCCGTTACACCTGTGTTCAATCAGACGGTCAGGAGAGGCTGCGAGGGAGCACAACCCAGCTCAAAAAACGCACCTATGCACCGATAAGCCAAGATAGCCGCCATCTGCTGGGAAAGCTTTCAGAGGCAATTTATTTTTTAAGACCCATATGCTGACCTTGGTTGTGAAAGAACAAATTTGTTTGAAATCACATTGCAGGTTTATGCCTGTGTGTATGAGAGGGTGTGTATTTCTAGTGTAAATGTGTTTACATGTTGCTGAATTTTTCTATTTCCCACACAGAAACAAGCGCAACAGCTGAATGTTGGAATTTAAAAAGAGGTCAGATATACTATTTAAGTTGTGTTCAACATGACAGGTGGTGGAAGAGATTTACTTGGTCTCTTGCAGAGTTGGTACTGCAGGGATTTGTGACTATACCCATGCATAACACGTTTTGATCAACCCTGCCACATGAATGTAATTACAGTTTGCAACTTCAGTTTCTGCATTGCTTATTTCTGATGTGACAAATTCAAACCTTGTGAAGATACTATTATACAGGATTTCTGGAAACTGACATCTTCATTTACACAACCACCTTCGTGTCTGGCAAATCTGTCTACCAAAATAGTCCTGCTCATTTGGTTTGATTATTCTGCAGCTCTCATAAAAAATAACCATCTGTCCTTGATTTCCAGAGGAAGCGCTTTTTAAAATCCCTACGCTTTCATTCATCACCATGATGTCACATCTATCACTGTGGCGACGGGAATACAAATGAGGTGGATGCGCACTCAGTGGCCCGCTGTAAATAATTTACTGTTTTGTTTTATTGGAAACAGAGACACAACATTATTTTCTGCTAGGACTCCCCTTGGCCAAGGTCTGCAGACACATTCATCCAGTTCACACCGTATAGAGAAAGTTAAACCTCATTTTTTTGTGTCTTTATTATGCATTATCACAGTAACCATTAAGGAGGACTCTCACATGGGCTGGACACACACTGGAGTGCCGTTAGTGAGATGGCGTGATGCATCACAGCTCCTCAACACCATGCTGCATGTTAAAAGCCAGGGCATATTGTGATCTGTTAGTTATGATTTCTATTCTTTCTTTTACTGCAATGTTGAAATGTTATCTTGCAGACACAGGACCACTGACACAAGAACACCAACCAAAAACACAAACATGGATATGCACGGACACAAAGCTTCTACGCTCTCCATCACCCTTCGTCACCCTACCCTGTCCCCTATAAGTCATTCAATTTCTATTCGAGCGGAATTTAAAAACATTCCTTGGCAGAGCATGCATCCAGCGATTTAAAGTGCAACTTTGAACGTTAATCCTGGTGCACCAGTTCACCGACAGTGCTGATTATAAAAGCTTTAATTGCTAGCTTTAATTACCCAAGCATCGCCACTAGAGTGACAGTTTTAGAACTCTCCACTTTCTGCACCTTTAAACTTGCCAGGGAGTCGTAATCCTGTTGGGAGGGTGACATAGTGGAATTGGCTAAAGCCACTTACTTTTCAATAGTGCACAGACCATCTAATCAAACCTTATGAACTAAAGCCCACCCAAGCCCATGCAACTGGCATTTTGCATCCAATAGGCAGCACATTTTCTAAGAGTTTGTTGCAGATTCTTTCCAAACAAGTTATAATACCCTCAACACTTTCCAAAAATGCAACATCTAAAAGCCTCTGATGTTATCTGGAGATTTCTGCAGCAAGGCCTCACACAGTCAAACCTCACTGCTGTACCTCTATTTCCTCCTCTTGTTTCTTGGGCGCATTCGGCCAAGTGCCTCTGACATATCTCTCGTTCCCTCTCTTGCCCAAAGCAGCCACTATACCAGAACTATCCACCCGAAGAAAATCAATTTGTCTACCTCTGACTCGTGCTGCACATCCGTCACTTCGAGCCCCGGCCAGCTTGTTCATTTACAGAGGAGACTTCAGCTGGCCCCAAGCATGCGGTGGAAGCAGACCTTTGTCAGCAAGCAAAACAGCAATTTAAGAAAAGACGACAAGAAGAAAAGCGCTATCCTTAGCTGACATATATCAACAATCTTACACACAAACAGTAATTTTAAGGGAAAAACTAATGGAAAGTAATTTCCACAGACAGTAATTTTCAAAACTATGTACAAAATGTATTAGCATAAATGTGTAGTTTGTTATGGATCATGATTACTTATTATTATTACTATGAGTGTCTGGAAAATATAACTATGCGCAATTTGTGTATGCATTGTTGAAAGTTGTCATAGAGGTCAAAACACTGTCACATCAAGTTTGCTTTTCATAAATTACATTTACTATTGGGGAAACAGTTCTAGTTATCAATGAAGTCCTAATTATTGAATTGACAAATTAAAGCTTAGGCTAATCAGTGCCATTTTTAAAATGCCACAATAAAGCAATCATCCCAATCATCGCACATTAGGTCTCATAAACATTCCGTGTGAGATATTGTTTGTCTAGAGAAATAAATTGAAATTTCCAGTAAATAACTCAGTGAGATTCTTCTAAATTATGGACAGAGATGGGCCAAGAGCAATTCATAGTCATTCAGACACTAAACTGATGCGCCAACTCAATTTCTTCCAGTTGACAAAGCTGAACTTCTAACTGATTTGCTGTCTGAACTTTGCAGTACTGTGTCACTTTTTCTTAGTTGATACAAGAAGGTATCAGGTAATGGTTAATAGAGCGCATAATCCTGAGCAGCAGAAGCTCTACTTAGTGGATGGTAATGTTTAAAATAACTAACTGACATGTGGAGAGCGATGAGAAGTCTAATGAGAGAAAAGGGAATCATCACCGTGTGAGGATGTCATATGTGCTTCAGTCAATTTGAATATGCTACAGAAATAGATTTTCTTGGGGGCAGGTATGGTGCACTTGTTAATTGCCTGTGTCATCAGTCTGACACTACAGGTGACAGGAAGTTTTAGTGAGGGACGTTTGATATGAGCTGCATCAGCTGCTAACAGATGTGGGGATCGTCAAATCAGTGTTTTAGACGCGCATGGTCTTGGATAATTCGGCAAAAGCATGCAGTATTAAAGCTATAAAAACGCAGATAAAATCCTATTTGACAAATGGAGCATAGCAGGCACAATGTGACATTGGCATCACCACAGTTAAGACATCGTCTCACAGCTTAAGCCATGCTCTAAATATGAAGTCTTAACTAAATCTCTCAGCTTATCTGATAGCAGACACTTCAGGGAAAGTGCTGTGGCTATGAGTTTTCATCCCCACTGTCACTGATTTGTTAGGGCCACCTTCACTGCTGACACTACCTCTCCTCTCCTCTCCTCTCCTCTCCTCTCCTCTCCTCTCCTCTCCTCTCCTCTCCTCTCC
>JAPQRN010000027.1:25553334-25570919 GCA_037367275.1 Coranthus polyacanthus | reverse complement strand
CACACACACACACACACACACACACTTCTTCATACCCTGAGGAATGATTCATCGTTACCCCCTCGTTTCCCTGGGGAGTAGTGAGTCAGGGTGAGGGGAGTAAAAGAAGAAAAGAACAGAACACAATACGGTGAAGTGAAAAGTGAAGAGAACAGGGAGCCGGTGGTTTAATGATGAGCAGTTTGGCCTTCAGTCCTTTGAAGAGGCAGCAGACGCTCGGTGCAACAGAACTTCTGCTGAACATGAGCTTCATGATGCACAATGCCATCTTAGTCACCATGGCAAATGTTCTACGGTACTCAATGGAGAGACTTTCTCTGCAAGTGACATTCATCATTGTTTCAGCAAGCATAATTAATACTCTTGTTATGTACTTTACACTGTGGCAGATGTTAGTATCGTTGGAGTATTGGCTCACAGTTATATTAAGATTGGACTAGTATTGCCAAGGATTGCTGTAATATAACGGATCATTTGCTTAAACCTGTTCTGATATATTTCAAACACAAAGTCAAAAGGGCTGCATTTTCTCAAGACTGCATTTGATGTTTTATGCTCTTTGTAATCCATAAAAAATCAAAGCAGCAGATAAACATGCAATCACGAATTTATATCGAGGCTGAAGCTTAAAAAGCTTTGCAATCTTAAATTGCCCTCAGAAGCCTACTTCAAGTCCAACATTCAGCAGCCCATTTCTATACAACACTGTAAGACCTAATCTTGCAGTTGCGGCAACAGTATTTGCCCCACAATATGATTTGTAAAGGGCATGGCAAAGTGTAATGCCAAGCCATAAGTTGAGTCAGAATGTGTGGAGTGCTATCACAAGCAGGTACAGCTGTGAAAATTTCCTGAGTGTATAGATATGACTGCGGGTGATGAATTGTGGTTTGATTAGTAATAACAATGCAAAAGCAGCAGCACATTTCTAATCACAATATCTATTTGGTGTGCAACTACATGTAAAAATGTTCTCGAAAGATAAATGAAGGGTATCAGAACTACTACAAAAGGAAAACATCTATTTTATTGATCATCATTCTTGAATCTCTACCTGTTCTGCCTTTGCTACATACTACGGTAATAACTGCAGGTCTGCCCATGTAGAAGAGAGACTACTACAGTTTCTGGACAAGTGGTCCTAATCGGTGCAGTTATGATCTGTCAGCGTGACCTTTGTAGACAGAGAGGCAGGATGAGTCAGAGCAAGTAAAGTGCATCGTCTTAAAACATGGCAAGACCATGTGGTGTGGAGTTGAAAGAGAGGGAGAGAACCTCGCAGCAGTTAGACGTATGACTCATGGCTCTCTCCCTCTGCGGTGGGTGGCAGGTAGGCGCATGTACGTGGGACTGTCGATGCGCGTGGTAGCATGTGGTGAGCCTTTTGCTGTGAAGATCTGCACTAACAAATGGCATTTAGTTTCATGCATAAAGAATTTGAGACTCTGATCAACCCATGTTTTATGCTGTTAATGGATATTATTATTTTGTCTTAATTCTTTCAACCACTATTTGGATTATATTATATTATATGGAAGAATCAGTGAGGACATGCCCCCATTTTCAGTAATGTGGAGCGTGCACTTAAAATAGGATAAAACAAATGCAATTATTGACTAGAAAAAAAGGTTTGTAATCATACTTTTGAATTGACATGTGGTATATTAGTTTTAAAATGTGTTGTAAATGTGCAAATGTGTTCCAAACAACTAAAAGCAGTTCTTCCAAATTTGGTGTTTGCATGCCAGAATTCAACATTAGCCAATCCCTTGAACAACTGGTATTTCCATTTTAAATGACATGTAGATAAGAATTGCTTTTACAGAAATTAAAACAACCTCAGCTATGGTGCCCATGATGCCTTGTTGTGCAGAGAAAGCTAAGCAATGTGGAGTTTCCTTTAGCAGAGGAATCCCCCCAATGCAGTGACCTGGTTTCCCTTGATACATCTGAATCATTACCTCAGCGTTTGTCTTTCTCATACATCTCTCACAAACAAACACCCACACACACAATACAGTAATATATGATGATTGTATTATGGCTGTTTAGATTACCTGATGACTGTTGTAACATTTAATAAATGTAGCTTGTACCCACTCTACTATTGGTTAAATCCCATTGCAGGGCAGGTTGTCACCTTAATCTTTCTGCTGTCTTTGTTGTTAACATATCTGCAACTTGATTTGACTTTTACTTATGCTATTGGAATGATTAAATGTGTAATTGTGTGTTCTATGACCCTGTGGAAGAAAAATAATCCTCAGGTCCGAAAATTGTGGCTGGTTCAGTAAAGCTTTATTCACTGCAGTGGAGACATGGAATAGCGCAACAAGGCAGCAGTATTCTGTCTGCCTGAGTGTTCTGCTGTGAGACTTGTATAGTAGTATAGTGGAATAACAGGGCTTAACACATGTAAATAGGAGATGAGTTCTTATGTTAATCAAGATGTGATCATTGTTGGTGATCAAGCAAATGGTCACACCTATACAGTCATGTATAGGTGAGAGTCAATTATTCAAAAACAGGAATGAGATGAAAATAAAGCTACAATGTTAACTTGATTGAATTAAGTAAATGACAAAAAGAACAGGAAACAATTTACTTCCACAAGCCTTAAGTCAAGCTAGATGACCTTCTCATGTTTTACAAAGTGAATGCCAAACCTTGTCTCAGTCCATTCTCTAGATCTTGATGACGTATTGGTGTTTGTGTAGTGGAAAAGGCCCAGAAGGGCACGAGTCATCATTGGTGTGCCCCATGTAATGGAGTATGATGATCTTTGACCTCTGACCTGTCACACTAGTCTCACAATAGTCTCATGCCTCACTAACTCAGATTGAGAATCAGCGCACACTTCCAAACATCAACCCTGTGGAAAAAGAGAAAACTGGCCCTGGATCAGTGTCTATATGTCCATATAAACCAGTCAATGTGGCTGCCAGGCTGGAGGAAGTGGAGGAGTGTGATGTCTGATGATTATCTGACTGACAGGAAACTCTTTTGTCTCTGGGGTTATCTGGCTGCCTGCAAAGGAGATGACGTGAGCACTGGAGGACAGAAAGACCATTTCACTGGCAATGTTCATAACTGTTGCTAGTTTCCTGTAGATTAAACCAGAACAAAATAAAGACTGATCTGAAGTGACATTAATCTGCAAGCATTCACAGAAAAAAATATTAACTCTGTAAACGAAAGTGCTGTTATCTAAAGTAAGAGATCCAAGAATCCCTGTAAAAACAGTTTTGTTTGCCAATAAATATGGTTGGTATTATATCAGAGCATGTTGCTGACGTTTACCTGCTGGTCAAACTAAAATCTTCATTAAACCACAACCGCATGCATCATGAGGCTGGATGCTGGACCTTCATGCCAGACGTTCTCTCTATTCCACTCTATCGCCTCTCAGATACAGTATACAGTCCTATCTTCTCCAGTCTGCATTTTCCTATGTCAACTCTTTTTTTCTTCTAGTGTCTCAGCAGTCCCTCTCTTTCTGCATTATCCTGCTGGTCTTGGGTTTTATGCTGTAAAATTTCACAGGAATTGCCCCACAGTGTATACAGAAGCCACCACGGTGGTCTAACACAAGTTCCACTTTGCTGTATTTTCTGTTTACCTTTCACATCTGTGGCTGTCCATGTGAGTTGGGTTTAGTAACCAAAAGACAGTGTAGGAGCTAAGATAAATATTGTTTGTCAAGTCCAAAAATCTGTTTACTTTCCATCTGTATACATATTACTAGTTATTAGAAAACCATCACGTACTTGTATATATATAAGTTTATTTTTTCATGCATGCAAGGAAGACAAATCTGAATAAATAAGATCCTAAATGCACGGTACAGGGTTTTGGTCAAACTGTTCATAGAGAATGAATAAGGAGTGGGAGTAGCATTATTGAGAACATAGCTGTGACACAGAGAAATAAAACATTATTAACTCAAATAAATACACCCACACCTTTGCACAACCCTACAGGAAGGTTCAGGGTGAATATACACACTTCATCCTGGCTGCTGAGATCTGTGTGTGTCTGTGTAATTCATCCCTCTGTGGTTTTACTATAGTCCATACGTCATTTTTATACCAATATCTTTTAAATATATTTTAGCTTTAACTTAAAGTGAAGTTGTGAAAAACCTTGGTACTGATGGCACCGGTGGCCATTAAGTGAACTACAGGCCTGTTGCTTGTGTTCATTCTTGTTTGCTTACGTGCAGTTTGTGTGGAGTCTGTGTTTGTGCTGGGATCCGGTCATTTGTTGACATTAGTGGACTCCATTTCTAAGCTAACGGTAGCTAGTGTGGCACACTGTTGCTGCTGTAGAGTAGTGAAAAGAGGCATTGAGGCACTCGGTAGCGAGCATAAGGATTTTTGCAGAAAATTGGACCCCAGTCCACTTCGTAGAAATCAGTCAACCATGGTCTGCAGGCAACTGATAAAGTCAGGGAGGGTCTCATTTTTACAATCTGATCACTTGTTGGAAATAAAAAGGCAATTAACACATGTAGATTTCTTCGCATTATTTCACATTGCACCATTTACATAACCAGTAAAAAGTTCCCTTTGTCAACCCCAATGGCTAGAACGACTGTAGCTAACCAGTTGAGATTGATGCAATACACTGTGTGATTCAGCGGCATTAAAACGTGTGCATGCATTGAGCTGCTTAACTTTAACTACACTTTTCTTCAAAGACATATTTAAAGAATATGGTCTTATTCAACACAATAAAAAGGGTCACTCCTAGTTCACATATATTCTTACATTACTTGTCAGACAAAGGGGAGAAGGGGGCACATGTTTGTGTCTCTGTGTGCAGGTGTTTCTGATTGGGTTTCATGTGGACTTCTTTGTGATTTTCTGTTGCTCACACACACAACGCTATTTACTAGACATGTTTTAAGTGGTGATTGTGGTATTTCTGTTACCATGCTTGCTGGACAATCATACGTGCAAAGCCACAGTGGCACCCTTCATATGCATGTACGCACTTGTGGGTTCAAGAAAGAGGTTTGTCTGAGTCTGTTTGCCTGGCCGCCATTCTACCATAATGCAGGGTAACTATGTTGTTCTCCTCTTGCCCTAGTTTTCAGATAGGTTGGGTGGTTGCCTCAGTCTCTGGGGTCTGTCCCTACCCACACAAGTTTGCAGGTGGCCCTGACATTGACCACAGACATTCAGCACCCACAAAGAATCAGTGCTAGACAAAACAGCCTCTTTTTGAGTAGCAGGGTGGGCTCATGTTTGAGCAGGATCATCCTTCATCTCGAGGACTGGTGCAGCAGCAGGCAGCAGACATTTCTCCTGCTGAAATGTACTTGAGAAAACACTGCATCTCTGCCAAGATAAGGCATCAGTTCTGTCATTAACCTTGACCTCTGACCTTAATGAGATGAACAATTAAAAAGAGGTTTTTCAATAAGGTATCAACATATACTGTAAGTCTCCTCTTTCAGTCTCTCCTAATCTCTTTGTCACACACAGGGGAGTGAGCACTCTTTTCTGTGCACTGATGTATCTGCAGCTTCAGTGTCAGCTGCTCCTCTAAGCTAATGAAATTGAGTTTTAAGACTTCAAGAGGGGATCTGCTGACTTTAAAGAGATGCTCCTTTTTACCCATAATGCTGTGGCAGGTGGAAAGGCTCACTAATCCCATTAACAGAAGTTCCTCATCTAATCATGCAAGACAGAATGTGATTGTAGGATTGAAAGAAACAAGTGCTACTGTGTCTACTTTAACCAAAGTCTTCATATAATGTTGAATTGCATATGGCAAGGTAGCACAAATGTATTTATAAAGCGCATTTCATAAGCAAAAGCGTTCAGTGTGCTTTACATAAAGAAAAGGAACATGCAAGGGGTTAGTAAAAACAAAGTGCTTAAACACGATTAAAAGAAAATGCAAAGTGATCATAATAAAAGATCATATTGTAATAAAAAAATGTTAATATGATTAAATAAAATCGCAGCATTAATCATCTATCGTTTGCTCTCATGATTATTTTGCAAGTTTAAGATACAAAACACATGTTTGTTTTGTAGGAACATAGAGAATATTCCTCAAAATTCTATGAGTGCATGAATCCGACTGTAGGTAACATTATTACTTGGTTGATGAAATGATATATTCCTTTATATAAATAGAAAATCTAATGCAGGTACCGTCATTATTTTTGCTTTTAGCTCTCTGGAGTTTTCCAGAGTGCAGTCTCTTCGGTTGTAAACAAGACTGAGTTGTATAAGGTCTCGCTCAGTCTATTAAAAAGGTTGCAGTAGGACATCACCCTGAGTACACGGGCTCTTAAAATAAAGCCTTAGCTGTGAGGACAGCTGAGGGAACTTTATCACTGCAGCTTAGGTCTGCTTTCTTCGGCCAGTCTTCCTTAGAAGCTGCAAACTGTCCTTTCTCTATGTTGTTTTCCATTTACTTAGCATGAGTGGGTGCAGGAATTTAACATGAAACAGCCTCTCCTGTGTTTTTCACATTGCATGTTTCATTAGTAGCTCTGTATGTCTGCCATGTGGTCACATGTCTGCATGCATGTGCCTGTTTTTTTCCACCACTCTAATTCTATGGGTTTCAGCAGGACTCACTTTGTTCATAAACGGCATGTTTACTGGTGCACTGTCGGTAAAGTGGTGGCAGCTGTGCTGTCCCCATGGTGTCCCATGTGTTGTGTTTACAATTGTATGGTTTGATTTTAGAGACTGGGCGGTGTTCAGGTGTCTAGCACATAGAGACACACTGCTGTAACTGACAATTCATTCTTCACACACACCCGCAAACAGACTGTTCACAAGTATATACACACACACACACACATACGCAGAAGGACACACACCCTCAGACAGATGGTTCACATACGCCCACAACTGAATTTCCATACATATTAACATGTATCTTCCCAGACAGTATGTTGAACAGACAGAGTCAACTTTACTCATGTTGTCTCTACACCCAAGTTTCTTCACTTTTTACCTGGCCTTTCTGTCTGAATGAAACTGATCTCCACCCTGCAAGCACTCCTGTACAGTGAGTCAAAGACAGACAAACACTCATAGAAGTATCTGTAAATGACATGGTCATCACCTCTCTACACTGCTAAAACACAAAACCAAAACTGTTGTTGGGAAGAGATGTAGACAGACAGTCAAACAGTTAAATAGGTGATAACTGCCACATCCCAAGCATGTGATTTAGCAAACTGCAAGTGCTCAAGCTGACATTTACCCAACAATTACAGCCATTGGTTATGTTACCTACAGTCATAACTTGCAGTTTCTATTATCATCTACAAGTTACAAAACAGTAAGTTCAGGTACACAGTTAGTAGAGAGAAATGCAAAATTCAAAATCTTTCATTTGACATTTGCCAACCAGTGGTTAACATACCATCTAACTCATGTCCTGCAGCATGACTTTGCTACATAACCATAATCACATGAGATAATTCCAGAGACCTGTTGGAATTATACATGTAGTTGATTGTGCTTTGAAAGGCTTAGACAGCACTCAGTTTAGTAACTCCGATAGCCAGAGATGGAAACCACGAGATGCGGTTTGCTAGAAATAGGAAGAGTCACTTTAAAAAAGGAACTGATGGTCCAAAAATAAACCTTTCCAGGGCCAGTCTGTATAAATCTCCCATGAAAAATACACAGCCAACAACAGAGAGACATCTTAGGGGATATTTACAGTGGTGTCATCCACTTAAAGTAGCATATATTCCTTCCATGGCTGCCCTATATTCAAGCTCTCTTGGCTGACCTCTGCAGTACAGACAGCTAATCCACAGTGTGCAGGTGAGAGGTGTCTGCATAATGGTCTGGTTCTTTCTGGTTAGTCTTAAGCAAATGCCGAATCTAATATTAACCCGTTGCTGCAAATGAAGTAGAGGACAGAAGATGCTGCTAATAATGGTATCAAAAGGTGTGTGTGAGACTTAAAATAGTAAAGCACAAAGATCATGAATTAAAAATACAATTCGACAATACGTAAAAGTGCAATGCTATGCAGGTGTGTTTTGTGTGGAATTGCATGTATAAATGTGAGCACAGTCCCACTAAAACGGCACTAAATCTATCTGTCTTTTGCACATGAGTATTTGTGTTACATTTGCTCAGTCCATATATGGATTACACTGACTTTCGCTAACTGAGCCTTAAATTCGTCTGAAGTGTTGATAGTGACTATTTTAAACTGCTCTGTCACTTCCTCTGGCTGTTTTTCTTCTCTTTCTGTCAGTCTCCATCAACTGCTTCCCCTCTCTCTCTCTCATATACATGTGTATTGTTCACCTCCAGTCAGGCGTATTAGATGGCTGCACAGAGTGTCTCTGTTGTATCCTGCTGTTAATCCACTTCCCTCTAAAACACTTCCCTTTCCCTTCCCAGATACATTTACACACGCACACGCGAAACCTCCTGCATTACACAAACCATGTGCAAATATCATATGCACACCTACCGTACCTGCCACCTGCGCCACTCATTCAAACCGTCCATGTGTTTATGTGTGTATGTGGAATTGTTGCACTCAAGTCTCTCTCTTCCATGTTGCACTCCAGTTTCTTATCAATCTCTTTTTACCCTCACTTCAGGTATTGTATGACTCATAGCGTTAGCTCTGATTCAAATATCGATTTAAATGTGCTCTCATAGTGGTTTCAATCCACATGTTCATGCAAGAACTATTAGGCGCAATAGTATGACTCACTCACCTCTTGCTCTCATCTTGCACACTCCAGATGTATACAAATTCAGCAAAGCATTGCTCTGTTTTCTTATTTTAATAGATTAACATCTTCTGTTGCTCCCATCTATTTTGAGTGGCACACATGCACACCTTTGTATCCTCGGATGTAGGTCAAATGTAGTGGCTGTATTGAATGAAGACATGGAAACAGGTCAGTTGAACAGTTATGTATGTATTGGCCCAGATATCTTAACCTACATCTCTTCTTTTAATGGGAGAAAAATGGGATGAGGAGCAAAGTGGAATGCTTTTGTCTCTTTACAGACCCCAAGGTGTCACAGTAACAACAATAAATGCAAGCGTCGTCCTATATCAGGATGGGTGGGCAACTGTATTTTTCCACTCCTGCCATTAATACTGCAATTGATCACTAACCTTGGCTTGTTGACACACAAAAGACAGCCGTAAATAACAACCAAGGCAAGCTTCAAAATTATGCCTTGAGCATATTTGTATGACAAAAGTACTGTGTATCTCTTGAATTACTGTACACTTTAATGATAGTAATGATCACACTAAATGCGTGAAAGAAATGTTTGGATGCTATTCTATTTCACAACACTCCCTTCACCTGCAACTACCCCCACAGACTTTTGTGTAAATTAAATAAAATGCTCTTGTTCAATTTGCCCACTCAAAAGAGGCTTTAGAAACAGCTAGCAGGGTAATCAAGACCAGCACAGCTCCTGTTTTAAGCCAGCTCTGATTCTATCATCTACAAAGCACTGGCAAAGTTGATCACTAAGAATTCTATGCCTGCCCTGTAATACAGAGACACTGTAATTAGAGAGAAAAGGGGCTTTTAGATTCTGAATTGTCTTTTGAGGTTGTTCAAAGGCAACACGCAGCAGCTGCACTGAACACTGAAGGCATATAAGCTTTAATGTGGAGTTGATGTTGCATTTGACTCAGTTGATTTTTGCAGTTGTCCGTGATGGCTTGTGCCATATTTAGGACAGATGACTAAAGGAAAATAAATCCCTCCATGTTGTATTTTAATGCATTTCTTTTTGAGGGTATATATACAGTAAGGGCTCATACTGCAGGCTCATTTGCAGTATGCAGATGTGTAACCCACAGCAAGGAATCAAGAAAAACTTAATGTAACTGATGCATCTATGCAATGATCGTGAAGAATGTTATTTGTTACGATTTTAGGGCACATGGATTTCATTTCACCCATGTACGTGCAGTGCTTCCTGCAGACAAAATGTTTCAGAACCACAACATAAGAAAGGAAATGTGTTTCAAAACTAGAATTGCCGCACATCTTCATCGCCAAATTACATTGTTAATAAGGTCATGCATGTGTTTGGTTTTCCGTTCAACCATTTTGTCTGCTGTCTGTAAATGAGCAAAAGTAACATGTGTGCAAGAGTTGCTTTCTGTGTACTGTATAATAAAAGTACAATCTCTCAGTTTCTCTCTTACCTCCCGAAGAAGAACAAACAGATGTGTCATTGTGAAAGCTTGCTACTCAGTGGGGAAAATCATGCCGCTATATGAGGTGTTCTGAAAATGCTTTGCTCTCAAAACAGTAGTGTTTGCAAATCCAGGCAGATCAGCTGTTTCCTAATATAGATCTGCCTGCACTGGTTCTGAGCTTCAACATGCTGGAAACCACAGAGAGCTGTGAGTGAAATAGCACTTTCAGACAAACAGTGTGGTAGCATGACATTTGTATTGAGCAGCCAGACTAAGTGTAGTAGAAAGTTAGGGTTACACAAGTCCCTGATATGAATCCTCAATCATGAGTAATATTCTTGCCTAGAGCCTTGGGGCCTTATGAATTTTTTTTCATGCGAAATCAGATTTGTAAGCTTTGCTTTGAAAAACTTGGTTAGAATTCCTGCGCTGCGATGCAGGTGGCAATATTTTATTGATGTTCCCAGTTGGCATGGCATTCCTGCTGTGTATCTGTGTGTGTGTCGGAGTCAGTTACGTTCCCGAATTATGAATTAATGCCTGTTTAATTGTTATCTAAAAACCACAACAGCCCTTAGCAAAGAAGTTTCATTTTAATTCACACTGCTTATGTGCGCATTGTTCATCACCCTACTTACATTAACTCACCTGCACTATCATTGCGCTGTTAAGTGTAAAGTTGCAAAAATGTTTAAATTTGAATAAAGTACCAAGTTCTTATTCTGATGTTGTCCCCTGCCTGGTTCAGACACACATCACAGCTGTCTCTCCTTTTGCAGGTATACAAGTGTGAGCTCATTTGTAACGTGTGCACATACAGTAGAATAAAAGTGTGACAGCAGACACTTGTCCGCACTCGTGCTGTAACTAAGACATGTTGAGCTGTTATTATTATTTTGTCAGTGTCTTTCTCTCTAAAATAGGGGAAAACTGAAGGCTTTACTGGATTCCCTGATTCCAAAAATACCCACCATGAGTTGCAAACAGGTCTGTTTACTCACTCACTGCCATTCCACCTCATTTGTGACCTCATTACTCTTTTGCTAAAAACACAAAGACTTTATCTATTTGTGTCGCTGTGGCTAAAAAAAAGAGCTGGCTCTAAAAATAGACCATAAACCATAAACAATAGGGTAAGACTGCTGTTATTACAGAGCTCAGTCTCCCTTGGCATTGCTAAGATTACAGGAGTTAGGAGCCAGAGGAGACTGAGGCATTATTGTTGCTGACGTGGTCCTTGCTGTCATAATGACTGTGCAGAAAAAACGACTTGGAAACAATCTACACCTGACCTTTGCTTCACCAGGAAATCCAGCTACTGCGGAGGTTTAACGGTCCTCTTGGAAAGGTTTCAAAAAGGTGGGGGAAATCTCTCTAAATATAGTCAAACAGGCAACAATAGATAAAAACAGACCCAACGGTTCTACACTAAAACCTGATCATACCTATTTATAGACCGGCCAGGGGATTTCTCACTAGCCATATGCATTTATTGTGTTATCTGAAGGCCCTTTGTATGAGTTTCTTGAACACTGCGTGTTATAGTGATAAATTATTGCTAAATAAAGCTTCTCGGATTCTGCCTCACAACCATTCTGGATCTGCCCTAAACTCCCCTTCCTATTGGTCTCTTTTCCCTGATATCATTTCTCTCAACAGTAATATGCACACTCAGCTCCCAAACCCCACCTCTTTGTTTCCAGCTTAAGGCTATACTGCTTGTGATCTCTTTGACCTTATACAAATGTGATCTTTTGAAGAGGCACCAAATTAATACTTTTTAACAAACGCACTGGAATAATCCTGTTCAATCCTGTATGTTTTTTTATGCCCTTTTCCCCCCCTATCCCAATCCTTGATTAATGAGTTCAAAGAAGCCAGCATATGGGTACTCAGATCAGAGACTACTATACACGCACACACTGACACGCACACGAAGGCTGATAAACACACAAGCCGGGATTAAAATACAGAAGGTGGGACTGCCATTGTGGCAGCATTATTGCTCATTAAAGCATATTTCTGGAGGGATTTCTGGGTTAGAGTGTGTCCAGGGGGATTTCAGGGATGATGCCCACAGAGTGATTAGCAGCCTCCAGATGTTCCTAACATTGTCTTTCTGACCACTGACAAAACAACCGTATGGCCTCAGTATACAATGTATTTACATGTGTTTGTATGGGTGGGTCATCTAAAGGGAGGACAGACACTGCACAAAGCAAGCCCACCATTCCAGCCAATGTGTGTCCGTTGAATGCCTAAAAAGATGTTCATGAAAACAATAAAACCTAACCAGCTCTCTTGTGTTTTTAGGAATGAGTTAGAGATGCCCTCTGACCCATACATGCTTCTTGCAAGAACACCTGTTTCTAAGACAAGACATAGAAGTAGATGGAGGATGAGGAGATGTGGAGATCTTCTCTTCATTTTAATTCATTTTCATTGATCTCAGGTCATTTTATTGGTTCCAACACTCTAACAGCTGACATTACAGAATTTACTCAACCAAAAATAATTTGTTTGGCGTGCAGTTTGCAGTGAAGAAAGAGTGACAAAAGTCCAAATAATACAAATAGACAATACCCTCCAAAGACGGTTGGTAACCTCACATTTTACTGCTCATAGTAACAATTTATGACAGCCTGATTCTTCAAATGCAGAATACTGAGGCATTAGGAGTGCAGCGCCATCAGTACTAGCTGTCTAAACCACATCAAACACTGTCCTCACTTCTTTTCATGTCTGTTTTTTCCCATCTTTCTTCTCCCTTTTTTTCTTCAGTTGCACTGTCCAGAATACCTGCACCGCGCTTGCTTCTTTTCATCCTATTCTTTCTATGTCTCCTTTACAGTTTTCCACCTTTTGCCTCCCATATGCCACAGTCATGCAGCCTGAGGGTGTGAACCTGTGTGCACTCCAAACAGAGGGTGTACAGACAGAGACAGAGAGAGAAAAGAGAGTGAGGCTAGACCTGGGTGAGTTGTTTTGAAGAACAAAGGTTGTCATTAGGTGCTTTGTAAAATGCAAAGAAACTCAGCAGCTGTACAACAATGACTATTTGGGTAAAACCCATTCAGGGCATAAACAGAAAGAGTAAACTTTTTGTAGGTGAAATTCTGCTTACTGTTCTAGCGCTGAATACAGTGCTTTTAATACTACTTAAGTCTCATATAAAGTGCTCAGTAATAACATACAGGGTCAAAGAAACATATGGAGAGTCTTGTAAGTGTTAGAAGGCTCGCGGGATTATAATATTCCTAAAGCTAATAATGTATAGATGGGAAATTAGGTCAGTGTGTTAAGCAGCATACCAGTCATGTATTGACTTCTTTATGTGGCAGAACCACCCTGCTTACTGTGCCCCCCCCCCCTCTAAATGGCCCCTTTTTTTTTTAGACGTTTGGCTGGTGACATCTCACGTCTCATTAACTCTCACCCAACAGGTGAGAGCGCAGCTGCAGAAATCTGCATACATCTGTCACGGCGGAGTAAGCTGGTCCGAGGCAGAGCAGGAGGGAGTTTGTGACACAGCTGTCCTTAAACCCATACTTTACATACATGTGGAGGATGGATACATATAATGGCACATATATTACCCCTGTTGGTCTGTTTGTGTTCACAACTTTGGATTTTCTGTTAGCTCCCTGAGGGTCTGAATTTCCGAAAATATACACAAAATAAATTCAAATTACATTCTTTTTTTCATAATGTTCCGTGTGTCTGTGGGTGGTTTTGGCTTGTGTTAAAATGCTGAACAAGGAAGCCTATAAAGCCTATGTTTGACACATAAAACAAAGTCTCCTTTTACCCAACCGACACTCTTCTGGGGGATTCCTGGTGTTCAGGCTGATAAGTGAGTCCTAACCGTACCGCTTCCACATTCACCTTGATTGTTGCTTCACTATCAGTCCATTTAACCAACCACAGCTGAACGTGCAGGTCAGGGGTCAAAACAAGATAGATAACCACCTGCTGGAGCCATAGGGCGCCTCTCCATATATCACATGCGCTGTATAGTGTGGGTTTGACTGTGTGAGCATGTTGACATATGTGTGTTAGTCTTCGGGAAATTCTGTGAAGGTTTCCTTTGTTCTGCTGATGGAAAACGAGCTAACAGATGTTTCAGTTAAGGGTGATGACTAATAAACATCTTGTGAACAAAGGCCATCTATGAAACATGAAATAAGCTGAACCTCATTGTACTAACATACACTAGCTAAGTCAACAAAGGTGTTGTGGCGAACAGAACACTTAATGAACCACTCCCTTAACAAGTTTACAGAGTAATTAGCGGGCATCGTTTTCAGTGTGTTTTTAGCAATGCGCCTATTAGGTGTTCTCATTAGGGGTCACAGACACATTACATCTGTGTTAATAACTACCTTTACCTCGTCAGCCCCACCCAGTCTGTCAGTATTAAAGCACAAGCGACAACTCACCAACAATGACCTGGTACACCCCGCCCAGATAAACACAGGAAGTAGGTGTTAACAAGAAGACTGAGGGGAATGAAAACTAAAGGGCATTAACACTGTGTTGATGTAAAAACAACAAAATATAAGCAGACCTCGTTGAATTTTAAATAACTCAATAGCTCATATGTTGATCTGCATCAGGTTAGTCTATCGCCTATTTTTATAGAGGCACAGAGGATAATTCCAACACTTGCTACATTTTCTCTACAGAGATTAATTCATGACATTATCAAAACCTGCAGAAACAGTTGATACCCACTCAACCCATTCAACAAAACTTTGCCATTAAATGCGTTTCGGCAAACTATGCATAACCGGCATATTTCTGAGCTAAAAATAAATTTCATGTCAACATTTCTAGATATGTGCATATCAGTGTTAAAGTTTTCAACCACTCATGGTGCTTTTCAACTATTTCATGTTTTTAATGGTTAGATTTAGTCTCTGACAACACTTGGTTAGGTTGAGGAAAATATACCAGGGCTTAGGTTAATACATAAAAAGTCCAAAAAGATGTGGTAAAAAATGAGTTGCAATGTATTTAGTACAACTTACCAGACCAAATGATCTTTTTCTGACCTTAACCAAAGGGATTTTTTTTTTAACCTAAAAACCTACTGGGGTTGGGATTACAAACTCCAGTCACCAGGGACCGAGTCCTGAGTTTTGTATATCTGCCTCCTGCCTATTGAGGAAAAGGAAAAAAGTAGCAGAATTTTCAATGACAAATTACATTGAGATTATATCTATCTGTGGCTTGGTGACCACGTTGTACTATAATTCTTAAATCACTGGTATTGTTTTTTTCCGCTTCATCAGAAAGAGCAGAAATCTTAACGTGTGAGATGAAATTGTACTTCACGCACAGCTCATCAAATTGAAGGAAATTCAAGTGACCTTTTGTAACTCTTATTCAGCCACATTCATTTACATGCATCCTCTACGGTGTGTGTTAACAAAGATAATGAACTTCTTATCAGGTTGTTCGTTTGGGGATTAATTGCTTGGTCAGTGCTATTCAAACATGACACCCTGTAGACACCCTGAGGGCTGGCTGCAACAGCTAACTCATCTGTAATGCAGAACAAGCTGTTATGAAGCTCATTACTGTGAGTGGGAGCACAAGGACGGATGGAGCGCAACTACTTTCTGACTACACACTGAGCCTGTAATACACTGAAATGTTTCACTCTTTATAGTTGAGAAGATTTACGGTTAAAGGGATTTCAACGCACTGTACGAAAACTTATTTGAACAAGGCCAGTGTAGATGGAATTACTGCACACTCTGACCTTATGTGAGTGGTAAGTGCTGGAATCGCAGTCCAAGCCTCTTCTCTCCTGCATTATTAATAACTGCTCACTCACACACAGCTTGACTCATAACACTTTTTGTCCTGCCACTTTATCCAGTCTGTTCCACAGCTGTCACTGTAGTTAGCTGGCAGGCAGCTCTTAAAACAAATCTTTGTCTGAATACGTATCTCAAATCTGACCACATTAATCTTTGTAGGTTGAGTGGCCTTGAGTGTTCATTATGCTCTGTTCAGTGAAGGAGTCGCTTCTCTGGAAGCTTTTTGATTATGGAGTCTCCACAAGAATGCGATGCTAAACTCCACACTGCAGACGTCAGGCCTTTGGGTTGAGGACGCATACCACTGATTCCATTCATTTTACCCTGCACACATACCCAAAGAGAGAGAGAGAGAGAAAGAGAGAGAGAGAGCTAAGGGAATCCCCATGGGGCCTTCTCTTTTGGTGCTCACTAAATGCTTACAGCAACAGCTGCAGACACAAGTGTGTGATGTTGGGAAAACCTGCTGTTGAACATCAAACCACCCAAAAAGCCCATTAGATCAGCATTTCACCAAGGTGGCGTGCACTCCCTCTGAACTTCAGTGCAACTTGTGTTTGCGTTTCTCATCAGTACGTTTAAAGATTTCAAACCCACAGTCTTTAAGTCCAGGATCAGACAATATGGTTGCAAAATATTTAAATTTGTTCTTGAAGGTGCTGCAGGACACCACCTTAGGTTCATTTGCCCACAGGTTTTATGCGAGAGAGGCATTGTTAACTTTAATCTGCTGGATGTGTTAATCTCCATACATTCATTATCTCTTCCCCTTTGGTTCAGCAAGAGATTACAACTTAAACAAACAATGGGGTAGTTTAGCCAGCATTACAGCCCAACCCCTTCCCCATCCCGTGCGATTTAGGACAAGAGACAAAAGAAAATCTGGAGGATGAAACATCTTTTAATACAAAGACACTGGTTCCACAATGATGTGGTTACTCACTTAGGCGATTTTCTTAAATGTTAAGTGTGGAAAAAAAAACGTGTCTGTGAATAAAAAAAAAAAAGAAACAAAACCAATCCTATTGTTTTGTCTTTTCATGTTTGCCATACCATAATCTGTTGCTTCCATATGGTTATTTAGAAACGCTCCCCCTCAGAGAGTAGTCAGATTGTCAGAGATTGTCAGATTAGTGCTTAAATTCTGTCTGTTTCATTTTGCTATTACATTCCTGGTTAGAGAGGAGAAAAGATGAGAGATGGAGGAATAAGAAAATAAATGGAAAAAGCTGTTGTGGCAAGGAAGGAAAAAAATGACTATAGAGAAGAAGTGGGTGGCAGTTTGAGTGGTAGAGGAAAGGGTCGAAATGTGTTTGGATGCATAGGTTGTACAGTAAGATGTATGAGTAAGCGCAGGGTAAGCTGAATATTACCGGTATGTTTTGGGGGATGAATTCAATTGGGTGAAGAGAGTTTTGATCTTCTCAACAATATTTATGCTTTCTAAAACTAACCCCTCCAATCACATACCCAAGACTCATACATGCATACACTCACATAAATCCTCGGGCGGGCCGGTCAGCTGCTGGCTCTCGCTGTGAAAAACATCCCGGGGGGGGGGGGGGGGATTTT
>JAPQRN010000027.1:25518281-25553324 GCA_037367275.1 Coranthus polyacanthus | reverse complement strand
GCGCACTGACCCTCGGAGATGGTGTATGTGTCAATATGTAAACATGTGTATCTGGATGCATTGCTCTGTTTTTGTTTTCAGGGACATACTGTATTCTAACATGTGGCCTTTGATGTGGTGCTTGTGTTGTTGACATCCACATGGTTACGCTGTGCCCTTTTGGGGGCTGAATTAATGAAAGGATTGTTTGACTATGCAGTGAAGTGCAGGAGGATTATGACAAAGTCCAGTGTATTTGAAAAAAAACAATACAATAATAACCATGTGAGATGTTTATACAACGTTTTGTCTGCCATGTGGCGTGTGCCAGCTACCCTTGGCATCTGCTTCTCAAAATGTACTTGTGTTGTGGTATTAAGTGTAGTCATTAATACATTAAGTAATTCCATGACAATGTTTGAAAAGCATCGTCTCAGTGACAATTGCCAGTTATAGGTGCCAACAACTGCATTAAACTCTGCCTTTGATTAAAGGCTAAAATGTGGGATTTCAAAAATAAAACGGCGTAACATTTCATAATATTATGACCATGGCTCATGCAATTCAATTTTGTAATTTAAATTTTTTTCAAATGTTGCCATGTAAGTCCTGTTTGACACCATATTACTTGTATGGTGATGATACCATACACTACAAAAGTAATGAATTACATGTTTAAATATATAAATGATATAACAAGGTGTACAGTGACAATATATTTAATTTGTTTTTAATTATATCAGCTCAAAGAAAATGCATTTACATGGCTATTTAACTTAATTATATATTTAGGCAGTTGCAGAAAGATCATTGTAAATGAATGCAAGCAGTGACTTGAAGCATTAGACAGGATGTGTTTACAGTATTTACTGTCACTGGATGTGTGAACTGTTATCTTTTACTAAAACCACATTTCATTTTTTTTCCCTCTAAACTTAACCAAACTGCATTTGTTGGCTGCACCTAACCACGCGGGACTCAGGATGCGACCCAGGTCTCTTTGGTCTCCGCTTTGTACGTGTGTTTGTGTTTGCAAACACAGCGGAACGTTTTTCACGTGTGCTCCTTTGTACTCATTAGGAGGTTTGTTCAGAAGCAGACGAACTGATGGATGATCTGTAGAAAGCGCTAAGATTGTCAGATTCAGTGGCTACATCCTGAACTCACCTACCCTAATCCGTTTATGTGACCCAGATTACATTGCCCTACATAGGCCTGTGGTCAGAGTCACTGCTGATCCTACAGTCCAGACTTTGCTGGTACTATGTAGCTCTGTGCACCAGGCATACAAAGACAGCCTTGTGCTGATGCAACAAAAGGCAATAGAGAACATCAAACACATCTGTACAAAGAACACCCCCACTGGAGGCCGGAGGCAAATCCCCCTCTGAGTGCATGTGTATATGTGTATGTACTGTATTTGTGCTTGTCAGTTAATGATGCATCAGTTTGTGTGTGACTTTATCACTCACAATCCCCCACAGCGTCCCTGCTTGGGCCCCACAGAGGGGTTGGCTCTGGCTCTGTGTGCTGGATAATCAGCTGGTGAAGGCCTCGATTAGCAGTGGAACAGCGTAAACTTTGCCCAGCTTCAACTGCCCAGTTACGGCCCTTTCTGCGTCAGAGAACAGATACTCCAGACCCAGACGTGGTCCCGTTACAAGGCTATCTGGATGGAGTCCTAGCGAGGAGCAGGCCTTGTTCACAGCTGAATTGTTTGTAGGGGGTAACAGTGACCCCCACGAATGAGATATAATATCCCCCACACATACAGAGTTGTTTGCTTTCAAGTTTGTCAGTATCTTGCCAACTACTTCACTCCTTCTGTTCTTCATCCTCGTCGTTTTTTCCTTCTAACTCCCCCCTCCTCCTCAGCACCCAAAGTAAAAAAAAAAAAAACATATACAGTTAAACAGTACCAATAGACCGCCCTTGTAAAGGATTTATAGATGGTTTATATTAGCCTATTATTTGTGAACACTTTGTAAGTCATTAGTAAACAAGCAATCTATTACATCTGTTACATCTCAGGTCCTGCTAGTTGCTTATCTTGCTTTTTCTCGTCCTTTCATTGTAACTGGCAAAAGGGAACCTTACTGTAAAGTGTACAACGCTCTTTACTGTTTTTACTGTGCCGCAGTAAAAGAAGAGATAAAGAAGATACCAACCAACACGAGGTATCTCAATATACCACTTTAATCACCAGCATGCATAATAACCACAGCATATATTGCCCTTTTCTTTCTCATGTGTCATCCCAGCTTTTTTTTTTACAATCGAATTAATAATAGAATTACAAACCATTGCTAAATCCTTTATAAGCGCAGTCTTATTATAAAGTGGTACCAATATTTGCAGTGTTATGGTCAGTTGAAGTCAGTTTCCCACTGGTGCTGTCACAACGGAAAGACAGTAATGCTCGTCATTATTCATTTGTTTATCTGCTATAATTTGGAAGATTGTGGCAGATACAGATATAGATCATTTGATTGTTAATGATAGCTGTTTACAGCCATCGTATGCACCTAATATCTGGCACTGTCTTTTTTCATATATCTGCATAAGCAAAGGAAATTCTGCAATTTTACATTCTGCCTTTTTTTTTTTCCTTGGTTGGACCTCTTAATCGTAGACATCCAAAACTTTGGTTAAGCTGCATCTACAGTAAGATCGGCAGACACATGTACTCCCTTAAACCTCCACAGAGATACTGTACATGCTCTGCCTCTGTGACTGTTTCCTAAATAGGAAAAATAGCAAAACTCCCCTTAAGCAAGCTTCTTTTTTTTTCATCAGACATTTGTTTTTCCCCGAGGCAGATGACAAGAAATATTAAGAAGCAACACACTTTATTCAGAGCCAAGTGTTCAAAAATAGACGCAGTATTTCAGGTGCCGATGAGTCACTGGAATTTCACATGAACCCGTTACGTTCTCCTGTTTGTTCCCTTTTGGGTTCTATAGCCAATCCCATTTCATTCACAAATCTGTTTTGTTTGAAACAGTACGCCTGGATCTTAATAAGAGAGTGCACCCTAATTTTTACAGCTTTCATCTTGATGTTTACATACTGTATAATTGGAGAACAAAAGGAAAACAACTAAATTGTGTACTTAAAGTGTATCATGTGGCTGGTTCATAAAGGCCTTGGATGATACTTATCGCAACATGATAGCTGATGGACAGATACTGATTCCATATTTCCATTAATTTGGCATATAATTGGATTTTCATGCTTTCACTCAGCTACAAAATATGCAAACCTGTGCAAAACCAATGCATGATTTGAGCAAATATTCACTATATTGTGGAAAACATAATGGAAAATAATTTGAATAGTATTCTGTGCTGTTTGCAATTTGTGCAACCCACCTATGTAAAGATATAAAAAATGTTTTGCAGAACTGTGAACCAAAATGCGGTCAGGTCATGTGGGTGATGTTCATTTTTCTGTGGTTTCTCTCTGCTTATGACAGGACGAGGACAATTGTTGGCCTGGATCTGCAGAAATATTTGCTTGGAGATGGATCGTTTTGCCCCACATTCTGCTTCCAGGATTATTACAACAAAACATTACACACAGCCAAACAAACAAAGTGTCTGGCCAACAAACACAAAAAGCCTTTCAAAATCAAGCAGAACCCGTAAAGAAAGCAAAGACTTTATGTTGATGCTTGAGGCTTTTTTTTTCTTAAGTGATGCATTCTTTATCAAAACGGCATATTTTTTCTCTTGCCATAAGGGAATAAACAAATAAATACGGTATTTTACACCCTAAATATGATAGGGTGTCGCAACAGTTCTTAAGACAAATGAACAGGTGCATTTGCTTGGAAAGCATAAACGTATTTTCCTTTTGAATACCTATACCAATGCGCATACTAGCTCTAATGAATTTGATTGATGCGCAGTGTAGTCTCTTTTCTGAGGGTATGTCCTTAAGAGATAAGAGAAAACAGAATGACACACATTAAGGTCAAGGCTTTGCTATGGCTAAGATAAATAGCTCAGTCTATGAACAGCTGATGCAGATATTCATCAGCAGGGGATTTTCCAGCACATGTTGCAGGCAGGAGAGGCAACAGCAACATATAGATTTTTCTCATTAGTCAATCTCATACTTTTACGACCGTGTATCTATAAGGTTCCCGATATAGCCTATTATAAACCTGCAGTATTCAAGCTGAGTCAACCTGAGATAATGTAACAAGAACACACAAACATTAGGCCGACACTAACACATATGTGCATGTAAACTCTACTTTTCCTTTCTCCATATTTCTATTTCTTTTCCCTCCAGTTGACGTGATTATACGGACACCGGGGAAGTTGTTACGTGCAACAATGGAGCAGTGTTGTCCATGTGACAGCTCAGATTTCCTTTTTGTGCCTCTATACCACAGTATGCACAGATAGAGACTGAGCACCCTGCCAAACAAACAGCATGTTGTGTCCCCGTGCTCCCATAAAGTTACACAACCCTGGATCACAGAGTGAAGCAGCGCACAGCAGTAAGATGACATGAAAACATGTGCTCCACAGTAGCTGAAGCTGAGGTCGTAAGACTTAAGCAATATCGTAGCCTTCTTATCCTAGAAATTAGTTAAATGCATTCACCTGCTACTCCAGGTGTAAATCATTACAAGATATTACAGAATACAAGAGAACCCTGCGTTAAAACCCTGTGATACTGGGTTTATGGTGTTTCAATGTGACAAACTGTGGGAAACCGCTCATAATGTTACATAAGGAATGCCTGCTCTTATGTTATGAAAGTATTTGGTCCACCGCGCTTTAGATAAATACTCAACACATGCATTGACACATGCTCATTTATACCTTTCCTGTCTTTGACTCACATTAAAAACAATCCCAGACCACCTTAGAAGTGCCACATTAGTTTCAGAGCAGAACATTAAATTGGAGAAGTTAAGTAAATTAAGAATAAGAATAATCTTGCAGTTCAGACATAAATGCAACTTTAAATCTTACAATGAAATCAATAAAATATAATTGTTATTTATTAATAATGATGATTATTAGGTCTGCATGCTGACACATGTACATTTGCATATTACAGAAAGCCAAACGTTTTGTGATATTGGCAAAGATTTTGGCAAAGCAAGTTGAACTAGTCCTATGGTTTATTCAAAATCTGTGATTCTAACTGGGTAAATGTATACAGTAGCTGGAGAGTAAATTGCTAATGGTTGGTCAGCATGCCTAGCACTAGTCAGTGAGATTAGCTATTTTCTCTCTCCCTTTGCTGTCAGCAATGCAACTCACTCAATGGATGTTTTATTACAATTGGATTTAGGATTTTTGGAGTATATTGAGTTTTACAGGTTTCTCTTTTTTCATTGTCGTTTACAATGATAAAAGAGACGCCAATGATTTGTTTGTTGTAGTGCCACCAGTCGCCACTGGGGGGATTGGCAGCAAACCTGAGTGGTGGTACAGTATATCTGTATCCGCTTCTATTAATATAACCATGAGCTCAATCACTAATGTGACCAAAGTGGCGAGAGGGTTAAATAAAAGTCGATGGTGCGTTATAATAGGCCAGCACTGATAGCTGTGAATGACATGACTCTTTGTTCCATATACTGATCAAAGCTGAGTTCTAGTCACATTTACATGGATTTAAGCCCCAAATAAGAAATAATCAAGAATAAAAACTAAATTATTGTTGCATTATTATTCTGCTATTGCTATTATTATTCTGCTATTATGCTGCTTTTGTACCGAATCAGGTTTACAATCACCTGTTCACATCACCTGTTTTAAAACAAATTGTTATTTCATTATTTTAACTCATTATTAGTCCTAAACTGCCCCTGTTCTAACTTGAATGTGTTGACGAATGAATGTATTTTTCTTACAAATGAAATGAAGTTGACCAGACAAAACATGAAACATGTGGTATTCATACTACTTCGTCTACAACGAAATACAAGTCAAAGAACATTTGAATATTGCCACATTCTTTTTAAATTTGTGTTTCCTTACTGTTCCAACTATTTTTTATTTGGGTTTGTGATTAACACATTGCATAGCACAGATTCTCCTAACATGCATACAATTTACACATTATGTCAAGAGAAGATGGCTGACTCAAAATGATTCACACCCTGAAAACACATTCCTGCATGATGAACAAACACATAGAGATGCTCTGATTCATAAAATAGTAACTTTAACAGATCTCAAGGATCTTTGAATTGAATGTTTGTTTAAAGCAAGCCTACGTGTGATACGTGGTGTATATCGCGATTATCTCGGAGACTATCACAGAGACAAATAATCCTCAGAGAATAATGTCCGATTCATAGGTGGAAAAGAAAAAGAAACAGGGGAACATGACATCATCTTCGTCTGTCAGTATCTGTAACAGTAAACAGGAGATTGAGAGGGTACAGATATCAAGACTGGTAGTACGGTACGACAGTCACAGACAGCATCACACATCTGAGTTCTCCTTCCATAAACCCTCATAGCTCGTCATCTCTACATATGAATCAGCCATTATCTCACAACCTCCGTAGTGCTGTTAGATAAGAGTCTATTCTCCACGTCTCTCAGAGGTTCATTGTTGTTAAGAAAAGGGCAGGAATTCACAGTCAGTGCAGACACTCAGTCTTTCTTAGATTAAACTGTGTTCATATCAGATACCCAACACAGTAAAGGGCTCGTGTGCTGCTGCAGGCATCACAATGAGTGTCAGTCTTCAGGTTATATTCTGTTTGACAGCTTTTTCGTTTATTACCTTCCCCTCACAGCCCAGTCGAGCATTTATGTAGAGTAATAGAGAACGATGCACACATCAAATGAATGCTGCTCTTATTTCTCACATTTTCTACTAAAATTGATACTTTAATGAGCACATATTACAGCATCATTCTCAGCCTCTATGAACTCATGTTATAGAGTTCATAGAGGTTAAATAATACTCCTCCTGTCACTGACAGTCAAACTGTCCTTTACTCGCGGGAGGGCTGAGGAGGGGGGTTAACAATTCCTGCTTTTTGCTGCACATCTATCACCAACTGTACAAAAACCACCAGAAACCAGATCCTTTTTCAGGCAGCTGTCGCGTGCAGCTGATAACCCGAGACCGGGCTCTCTAAGAGGCTTTTAATTCCACACATGTGGCACTACCTGTCCAGTGTGGATTTGAAGATTTTATGCACGTGGGGCAGCTGCTGTGGCTTGTAAGACTCATAAGGAGCAAAAAAGGGGGGGAGAAATTGTAAAAGTACCCATTTAAGAACTTAAATTTATAATTCCATTCATATACTGTATCTATTCATCCACCCATTTATCCCTTCATCCATTTGTGGTGATTAGCCACATGTGTCTGCACATGTCAGGGGGAAAAAAAGAATGAGTAAAGTGAAAATCTGTCACCCCATGTGTGTCTGTGTTTATGAAACATTACCACTGACTGCTGCCACACAGTAAGTCCTCCAGAGACACTGCACAGAGGGCTAGGCTCAGTAAGCTGATGGATGTGGGGGAGGAGGACATGGAAGAGGAATAGTAGGACACTGCAGATAACTAATAAAGTAGCCTACTGTTGACAGGATTGTGTCTTGTGACTTGATTATGTTGGAATCAAACTACAGCTTCCATGTACATTTTGCAGTTTCCACGAATCTACATTTAATAGAAGAGATTTGGTTGACTCACAGAGATCTCCTGCTCTGTCACCTCTCTGAGGTGACAGACACCCAGCGAAGACATTCTTGCAGCTATGATTCAGACATATATTTTGAGAGCTACTTGTAGCTTCTGTTCTGAATGCTTTGGATGCCCTCGTGACATCTAATTTATCCAGTTTTACTTTATTTTGCCTCAACATGTTTGGTTTATTCGCTGGAATGCAGACAGTGAGGGAAGATGGAATGCATTTTAACACCAATGGGGAGTGGTTTGTTTGGATCTTGGTCCGCAAAACCACTCAGCAGTAAATATCTGAGCAAAGAGTAACATAAAAAAGAACTTACAATTTAACTCACTGCTTTTATTTGACAAGAACAAGTTGTTTCTTTTGTTCCTTTGCCGCTGGGAGAAGGGAAATATAGAGCAGTACTTGGAAAGCAAGAGACACTGGGTACTACTGAGAAACTATGTAACTGTATCCTGTTTGGGGCACTGCTGGGCAGTGAGTTTCTGTTTACAAGAATGAGCACACAACTACAAGATATTTTTGACTCTAATATTAACATTACATTTACATTACACCCTTTCCTTTTACCTTTTACACCTCAATTTAAATGTCATGTGTGAGATAGCACGCACGTGAGGCTGTATTATTGTTTGTTTTAAGTTTATAGAGGGAGATAAAATTAACCACAGACATAATTTATGGAATTACTGTGCAGTTTTGATTTCCGACCTCTTTTTCTCAGCAGACTACTCACCCTGCAGCTGTATGTAAGCTTCACTGTATGTACTCAGCTGGACTCAACTTCCCTCGTCCTCCTTTTCCTCAGGCCAGCTCACTGCCTGGTCTCTGGCAGTCACATCAAACAAGCATGGCTGTGTGCCTGCCAGTAAGTGGTGAAAAGCAGGTGACTTAAAAAAAAAAAAAGGAAGAGTGTCTGGCCCACATTAGTCGGTGTTCAACAGTTCAGCATGCACGCTGCTGACGATCACATCAAAGTGACTTTGCATTAGCCAGAGCAATAAAAAACCCACTTCAGTGAGCTGTCTGGTTTTCATGTGTTTATATTAGAACCAAGGGTGTTAAAGCTAAGGATCAGAGGAAAAATATCATGAAATAATGTGTGGTTTCTTAAACACTTGCTCAAAGAAGACCCTTAATGTGTGATGATGTTCCAGCAACAGTGCATCAGGATTAGTAAGCTTTGTGCAGTGGAAGGGTATTTAGTGAGGTTAAGCTTATTGGTTCTTCTAATGTGATTAATCCTGTAGTAAATATATCATTTGATAAAGGATTATTTTCAACCTCATTGTTTTCTTTTCACTCAGAGAAGATCTTCAGAGGTTCTAACGTATCATCTAATCTATATCCAAAAGTGATTCAATGATAGAGCTGTGTTCAGACAAAAGCACTGTATGCTACCGGAGTGGACTTAGATGACTTTAGACCTCTAAAGTTATTTTAACTCACTCATCTCTTTAACAAAGACCAAAACTCCCTGACACTTGATCAAAGGGTATGTGCATCTTAAGATCCCTTTTTTCTCCCTCTGTCTTTCAGACTTCAAAGCCCTGAAACATCTTACGCTCTTCTGCTTAACAAAAAAAGGGGGAGAAAAGCCCTTGCTGTGTGGCAGCACCCAGCAGCAGACAAAATGGTGAAAGCTGGAAGCAAACATGAACACAAGTAATAAAACCTCAGCTGGATTTGACTGTGTACTCGCTTCTTTCCTCACATCTTTCTGTCTTCTTATCTGTGTGTTTTTCTTTTTTTTCCCCTTTCTCTCTCACCTGCTGAGTCTCTGTAGTTTGTGAAGGTGACAGCATGGTGAGTCAGCCAGGACTTTCCAGATTCTTTTCTGATCTCTGGAACTCACCTCATGATGCCTTTCCTGGCATGTACTGCAAACACACACACACACACACACACACACACGCTTCAACAACCAACCCTTTTCTCTCGTTTCTGTGAAAGACTAAATTTCACACAGGTATTTAACATCTCACCTTGTCTCTTCTCTTCAATACTTGACTTTTTCCCTGAAGCAGGGACTGCTAACCCATCTAAAAAGTAAAGACCACTGGAATCCCCCTGGGTTGTGGATTAGGGAGCCTCGCGGACAGCCTCATGTCACGGTGGAGTGTGAGTCTGATCTTTCACCTTTTCTCTCCTCTGGCTCAGTTTCCGCCATGGGGCTCAGGGTCTAACTTGGACAGGTTGAGTGTACTGTTACTTGGGTGTGAGAGTGTGCCATTGAAGAGTCCAGTTTCACACCCTAACCTGAAACCTATCTGAGAAATACCGAGTGTTTCTTAGATATGGCAAAGTAAACAAAACACTCCAACCCTGAGCTGCAAGAAGTCGAGTCTTGCGGTGAAGGAGCATGTGTTGAGTTCTCTGACTCCATACCCTCTGCATCGCATGCAACACACACCATGAAAAGTGCACATGCACATTAAATTTCATTTGAAGAAGTATGATCGGATAGAATCATATTGCTACAATTCAACATGCAAACTGATCTGGCATGAGGTTTGATAAATTAGTATTATTGTACCTATTTTGAAGATCAGTTACACTCAGCAATATATTTCTATGCACAAACAGCAAACACAAATTGTATAATCCCATCTCAACTAGTTCTCACAATCAGTATTATTTTAAATCTTGGACCATTGACATAAGAGTAGTTTCACTGTGACCTTAATTTTACTGACACTGTACACAAGGCCACACCCACTGCCCACCTCCATTTTTACTGAGTGTATATAAATGTAGCATTTTATTGATTGTAGAACAGAGTTCATTATATGCACAGCTGGATATGCTCTTCAGTGTTTGCACCAAACACAGACACGCCCATGGCAGACATACAAACATGCACCTGTCTTTGTTACAGCAATTATATGGTAAAAAGTTTTATTACATGACTCAGTTGATGCCGCAAGCCATTTTAAATTTGCTAGCGTGTCAGCTTAGTGTTTGTGCATCTTCGTGTGCACATGCGTGTGACTGTACAACTCCCCTTATGAACTTAAAAGAACTGCTGATCAGAGGGAAAGCTGTTTTTTTTGTTTGTTGCCAAGACATTTTCCTTATTCTGTAAAGATGCCAATCACATCTTGGTATTATCTCACTAAACGAAGGGGAACAAATGGGTAAGATTTTGTTGCTGATTACATAGGATAAGGGGATTTTGCTGAGAGTACATGAAAAACACATAACGGGAAGATTCTTAATATGAAAACTGATGACTTGTTTGTGTTTCTTCTAGTAAGCCAGTATTAATGGTACACTTAGATATTTATTTTTCATATTATATGTAATATATTGAAACACGTACGTGTGTAAGAGAACAGATTACATTTTTAGAGAGTTAGACAATTGGGTCAGCCCGTCAGCACACAAAAAGATGAGGTGTTTGATAGATGGCTGCACAGACAAAGAGGTATACACGGCAGACAGGTTCCCTCAAAACTGCATTCACCCCAGCTGTTGTGGAAATAAAAGGATGTGTTCTCAGTCAACTTACTTGGTTAAGTTGTAACTTGAGAAGTTGCAGACAGGTAGTCTGATAGGACTGATGGGTAAGCAGTAAAGCAGAGGGTGTGACAAGTAGATGCAGGTACTAAGTTTGATAGTGAGGTTGAGAGATTATTATCATCTGTGCAGCAATGTGTGTTGTTATACATGCAAACAGTCAAGATAGGGGAGCAAAATCACAATGATCCTCCTCAAAGTACACTCAGTTTGTTCTGCAAGGATCTGCAACCATATGTGCATGTGTTTACATACACAACAGCAGAAGTGTGTCCTTTATTTGATGTGAACAGGTGAATGTGTGTGTTTGTTTGTGTGTGTTCACTTCATGTCATTTTGCAGTATTTTTCCTACCTGTCATCAGAGTCAAACCTCAATCTTCAAATCATGGCGTGAAAGCAGGCAGTTGAGTATGTCAGGATAATCGAGCCACGTGTGCAAGTTCCTCTGTGTCAAAGGTCATCATTATCAGCCATGGTTTCATTCTGTATATAAGTAATCATTCTAATGGTAGATGTGATGGGCTGCTTTTTTTTATTAGCACGCTAATTACAGTTTAACCACAATTTAAAGCTAAAGGCAACATTTTTTAAAGTATTTTAATTTGAAAACATACAAGAAAACAATTTCAGTGACTTCATGGTTGATTGTCTAGCAACAGTTCACTGTAAGTTAGCTGTTAACTATCAGCGACAGTAGCGAGACAGCAGGAAAAAAGTGTTTGCAGTGTGAATGTTGTTATTTATGGTCACTCTCAGATTCTGAGAAGTTATTGAAAATTTTTGTTTCCCTCTCATCTGCCTAGGCAAAGTTCCTCACACGGCAACTTTTCTTCCAGCTGGGTTCAGGGGACTAAAACCACCATATCCAAACACCATATTTTTTCTAGCTGTTTCAGAAATTCTATTTCCTTGCTTTAAAATGTGCATACAAACACATTAAACACATTAATACACGCTGTGTCCTGTTTACTTTGCAATTACCTGCTGAAGAGTTTCCGATTATATCTGCCAAATACACAGAGCACCTTGAGAAGCTTCCTGAAGGTAGAGACTGGATTTAACTTCTGCTTACTAATGTATTTTCTGAGATTAACTGCAGTGGATCCATCTGCTAAGAAAAAACGTAGAAATGTTACTTATAAATAAAAACAAACGGATATGTGATCTGATCGCTATGCATTTTGATATTCAAAAATATATATCACTGCATGTATGTTAAACTATATCAGACGATATAAAGGTTTTTATTTTGGTGATGTCCCAGTGAACCCTCTGAGCTGATTGGCTCCCTGCATGTATGAGTACTCCCGTTTTTGCTCATATTGTGGCAGTTGCTGTTTTAATATAACTTTGAACACTGAAGCTATTCAAAATGTGCTATTATTCTAAACCTTGTGTAAAACTTTTCAAAATGTATAAAAGGTCTATTGTTCTTTGTTTGCTTTTATTGCCAGAGTTATGTTTTGAAACAAATGACTTTTTCGTTGCTGCTAATGACAGTGTGAGTAATAAACAAAGGGCAGACAAAGGCTCTGTAATTGAATCAACCGTCATTCTAATTACTGGGGCATCCCTCAGCCTAATTAAGAATCCTCGTTGGTTGTCATGGGAGACAATGACAACCTGAATAGAGCTGTCTCTGTGGATCAGACTGACGTGTTGCCAGGGTAACCAAGGTCAGTGGGTTTGCAGTGCAAGTGGAGGATGTAGGATGGGAGGAGGAGGAGGAGGAGGAGGAGGAGGAGGAGGAGGGGAGGAGGGGAAGGACAGAAGTGTGGACGGTGCAGTGAGCGTGTAGATCCAAGACTCAGCTGGGAGCCGGTCCTGCATTAGCATGTGACGAGAACAAAGAATAGAAAAAGACATTGCACTCTGCAGTAGCACTCTTTTCATTTAGCTGTGTCAAAAAATGCAATTCACAAAGTGTCATATCTTTCAGATTTAACTCATCTATCCTTTTTCCATAATTTGTCCCCATTACCTGGATTTGCAAACATATGACTCAGTGCTCTTTAAGGCTTTTAACCTTCTCTTCTGTGTACTTTTACTCATGATGTATCAAGGTAAAGACTGGATCACGCCAGAATGGGGCTTTTGATTAACAAGCACCTATATTTGCATGAGTCTTACAGGGCCTCATTGCTGTGTAAATATCATGTTGTTGTGAAGCTCTCTGACTCCTCTGTGTCAACAAACTCTGTCTCTGTCCTGGGGAGGGCATTGTGTTTTAATAAATTGACATGGTTGAAAACAGGGTTGTAAACGGCTCTTTAGGTGGTGAAAGTCAGGCTGCTTTAGTCTCTCCTGTCCGTTCAGCCCGAAAGCTCTTTTTATTTACACAGACATTTGGGTGAAGTGTGCCACTCTTTATCTCTTGGCAAAAGCCCACACCCTCCCATTTCAAAAGCTCTTTTTTCCTTCTCCACATACGCACACACTGCAGAAAAGTGGCCCCTCCATTCTTCATCACAGCCTTGTATTTTTGAAAGGGCCTGGCTCAAATATCCTATAGGCAGGAGTAACAGCTGTCGCTGTAACTAGCTGGCCTCCACTCAGCACCCAATGGGGACCCAAAACTCTCCATGTCTGTCGCTGTCTCCATCCCGTCTAGCCCTTTGACTTGCTGTCACTTCCTACTTTCACTGTCTTTTTCTTTCTGTTGACATACTCGCATCCCTCGCAGCTCTTTCTCACCCTGTAATTACATTGCATTTCAAATTTTTCATTGAGAATAAAGTGTGCTATCTTCTGTTTTCTGGGGTATATCTGAAAATAGACAAAATGGGGGGTAAATGGTACACATGGTAGAACAAAGGAGGGGAGAGGTCTTGTCTCCATTCATTGAGTGTAAGACCACAGACTCAGCCACACGTCCCCCTGCCACACACACACACACACACACACAGACACACACACACACAGACACTCCACATCCCACCCCACCCCAGCCACCCTCTAATCTGCACTGTTTCACCCTGAGGGCCTGAGGCTGGGGCAGCTGCTACTGATGGAGCCAGAGAGCCAGCTGTCCTCACACACAAATACACACAACCCTCCACTCATTCATTTGGGACAATGGAGCCAGGATAGGGTGTATGTAGCTCATGATTTTGGAGTGTGCCGTGGTCATGGGGAGGGGGGCTTCACAGTCAGTAAAGCGGTTTTTATGTTCGCTTTGTGTCTCAGCAACAGTTGGCAGCACGTGTGTCAATGACACGCCTCTCCATTTTATTGTCCATGAAGTTCAAGGGTTTAAGGTGTCCTGAGAAGAACACATCGACACACTTACAAAAAATGAACAGATACAAATAAAGAAGTAAATATGACAGTATGACATTGGGTATTTTTTAAACATGGACTCTCAAAAACAGAAAAACAGTGACATACTGTACATACTGTTTACTTTGGTTGTTTCTGCAATTACATCATCTTGCAACATCTGCAGCAGATTGTCTCCTTTTAGTATGTTAGTATCCTTGACAAAACATGGCAGGATTTATCCTTCAATACACTGATCTTGTGTAACTTTGGGTTACCCCATGTATTAAAGGCTATAGAGGTAGGATTACAAAGTAAGTGCATTAAAATCAAGCATGTTTGAGTATAAAGGAAAAGTTCTTAGGAGAGATTCAAAACAACACTTCAATGCTTTCAATCTTCAGGTTGTGATTGGTTTATCTCTATCTCTAACTGCTTCAGTTTCTGGCTCCTGCTGCTATTGGTTAGCCCCCTGTCTTTATCCCTGATTGGCTGGGCTGCTGATAGTATACAGTCTGTCGTCTGATTGGTCGGCTATTGGCCCAGCAATTGCTGTGATTTGCCCTTGGTTGTGCATTCACCGGTCGGAGTGTTTTCTAAATACTGCAGCTGCTTTGGAGACAGTGTGAATACAACTGTGTGTTTGGATGAAGGTTGATTTGTTGAGTGGGTGCAAGAAGTGGGTTAGGTGTGTAGTTAGTAACCAAAAGGCCATATGGCTGATGACACATATACACATGCTTGTTCACGTACACACACACCTGATGGCTGCCTCACACCTGCTGCTCTGTCTATGACTGAGTAAGACGCAGATCAAAAGGAAACAAGCCCTCCGGGACTTGTGCCTGCGTGCATTTATGTCTGTGTGTGTGTTTGAGGACAGAGCTTAAAGAGCTGAAAGAACATAGTATTGCAAGAGTGCTCTGGCCTGCAGATTGTACACATTTATACTCAAAATAGAGCCATATGGCACACTTACCTTGACAGGGATATGAGGAGTTCGTCAATAGGGAAGAGGAGGTTGTGTGGGCTTACTGTTCCTTTAAAGTGTGTTTGAGATATTGCCGAAAGCAGTAAAGCAGACGATATCACCATTGCTTTAGGAATTAATTTTCTTTTTGCTCATATATGCAGTCACCCACTTACTCACGCACAAAACCCCACATACGCAATCAAAGCAGGACACCAAAAGGCTGGCTTCTTTCGGTTCGCCCACAAAGACAACAAAGTCTGTCTTTGTCTGTTTCCATGTCAGACGTCAATGAGAAATTGCCTTGCTGTGGGGCTGTGGATAAAACTTGCCCACACGGAGCCCCCATGTATGTTTATATGCATATTAGTGGCCACCCACAGACAGAACGCAAACTGTGCAAGACACTGGAAAAGAAATGATTATTTAATGAAGCCGCAGCTGAAATTCCCAGTTTTTCTTTCTTTGCACACAAAATGCAGGCATGCATGCAAAGAGCAGGCGCACACAAAAAGAAACACAGACAGACACATGCGTTTATGCAAAGTGCCAAATAGATGCTCTCTGACTCACAAACTTTGTGAGATCTTTTGTTTGAGGTCTGTGTCCACGTCTGTGAGCACACGTGTGTCTGTGTTTGTTTGCAATGCACACATTTAGTTTCAGCATCAATATACAGTACAGTAGTTGCTGGGTAGAGTTGAAGAGTCTGTGGAGGGTGCTGTGGTTGGCTGGCTCCCTTCTTTGTTTCATAAATTGCCTGTCTGGAACTCTGCCAGGACAAAGGATTCACTTTAGATTAATATTGAACACAAGAAAGAAAAATGTGTAATACGAAAAACAAATCTTACTGTTTTAGACGGCCTATGTAGAAAAAAAAACAACAACATCTTTTTCATTGTCTTTTCTCGAATAAATGCACAAAAGCCAGTGGAGCGACTTGACTTTGGTTCAAGCGCTTCTGCTGTCAGCCACCATTCACCTTTCTGATGTGCCCTCAGGCAAGACACTGAATCCCCAGCTGCAGGGGTGTAGCTCTGTGGGGTTTTTTTCATCCATGATGACGGAAAGAAATGTATTCCTGAATAAAGAATTCAGGTATTACATTTGCCTTTCCAGATGCTGAACTGTCATTCAGTTGCTTATTCTCGGTTTCCCAGTGATTATGCAAACTTTATTTGCACCGAAAAAAAGTGGATTACTGTGTAGATTACCTCTCCCCTTGCCCTAGGGGTACATTCAACTGAAGAGCCGCCTGTGGATTAAATGCAGAAAGAAAAGAGGATGACAGATAAGAGAAAAAAGCCCCAGTTAAAACCCCCGTTTTAAAGAAACAAGTCAATTACACACAGATGCAGATGCGCACGCGTACGCACTATTATGATGCCAGTGTTTACTTGCTGCAGCTGCATCCTGTGTGGAGGCTAACACGTGGCTCCTACTGTGTATTGGTTCTAAATCACACATACAAACACACATAAGCACACACGATAAAAAAAACACACATAAAAACACAAACCACACTTAGATTCTTTGCAAAATTTCTCACCTCTGCAAACAAGTTCCCTGGTGTTGTCAGAAAAATACAGAAAATTAGTATTTTTGTAAATTGCGTTTGTTTGTTTGTTTTTTCCGGTGGATAGTACATGGATTCCACATAAAACAAAAGAAATACCAATGACCAGTTCTCACAAAACATATTAGAAATGTATAACATCTTTGACCTCACTTTACTGTTAAAGTTCACAGATGGCTGTAGTTCTGTTCGTTTTATAGGTCATGTGAGTTCAGCATATTTTTTAATTGGATTGATAGCAGAACTTCCATTAATTTTATGTGTTTACAGTGATAAAAATGAGTGTTAACTGGAAGACAACTACATCCTGACGGTAAAGGAGTCTCAGACAGGTGCTAGAACCGGCTATTAACTCTTGTCATAACAATAACAGCTGTAAAAGGAAAACACATGCACATACAGTACACATGTGTGCATGTACACAGGTGCATATCAGTGATGATACTTTGTTTAGTGTGACAACTGCTCATGCACAAACACACGCAGCTTCCATATAACTATTAAGAAGAAATGAAAATTTGGAATTTTTATCACAATAACAAAAAAGGAGCAATCCTAACAAGTGTATTACCATTCACACAAACCAGGCAGAAACACACACACACTCCTTATAAAACTGATTCAGAGATTATACTGTTGATTTTTAATTGGCTTAGCTGTATGTGTTTGCTTGATCCTAGTATTATTACAGTGTGTTTTCTTCCTTGAGTGAGCTGATTAAAAAATCTCCCCCTGTCAACATGCTGCCAGATAGATACCACTGTTTGATTAATTTACACACATGTCATAATCCCCTCTTTCCCATTGGCTACTGTAGGAGCCCTGTTTCCAAAGCAACATTGGAATGCTAGGTTGTGGCACCACCCCTTTCAGGAAGGAAGTACATGTAAACAAATCCAACATGTGCAGCATTGTGTGTCATAGCAGCTTCTCTGGTAAATAGAGTGTGACTGTGAGCGCAAGGCGGCTGAGGCTGACCTCTAGGATTACATGTTATTCTTTGAACTTTAAAGTCCTGTTACGGCCTGGACATGTTGATTGTTTCTGACTAAATCATTAAATCATAAGATCTGCTTTATAATTGACAGAGAAAACAAGGGAGAAATGAGTGAAAGGTAAGCAGACAGCGTTGCTCTTAACAGTGACTGTCAGTTACAAATATCAAAAAGGATTCAGCAAGCCAACAACAGACCTACGTCAGTGTGACATAGTTCATGCAGATGCAACAGGCACAATAGTAGTGTCAGTGCCATGTCCAGCGTCACATCTATCCCTCCCCATGTCATTTTCCAGGATGGCCAGCCTCTGTCCTGTGTGTGTTTACTTCTATGACAAAGGTAACAAAAGTTCAGGAGATTTAGCACTGAGTGATATATAACAGCTCAGACTCTGCACAAAGGCCTCAGTGGTTGGGCCATTAAGTCTTTGACTATAACTGAAAACATTTGGGTAAAAAATAACAAGGTTATTAAAGAGCATAACAGCAGATAAACATTCATAACAGTGATCAAAATACCCACATACTGGGACACCTATCCCATTGAGCAAGATCTACAAGAACCAATCAGATATCTGTTACCAACAGCAACAACGTGTGTTTATGCCTGCCTCTAGCTAAGCCTGCCCTCTGATTGGCTGGTTCCCGGGCCTTAGAGCACAGCCCCTTCCCCCCCTTCCGTTTTCCCTGTGCATGTGCCCACAGATTAAGTAACAGTGGCAAAACAAAAAGAGCTTATTTTTGTTTTTCATCAATGACAGTGCTCCCACACAAACATTGTACATGTTTAGATGTAATGGTATTCTGCTTTCTGATGTCACAGAGAAATGTAGAGAGAAAGGAGTGTGGGAGAGAAGGCGGGATGAATTGAACCACTGTTGCCATGCACCCTCAGTGTGTTACTAGGTTAAGTATGGTATGTTGCTATGAAAAAAGATGTGCAAGGAAGAGGGGCAATTGCATCACTCCCTTGAAAAGTCCTTGAAAAACATGCCTCTTTCCTTTTAGGCCCCGTGCAAAATTCTAATTGCACTTTCAAATCGTCCTCTGGGAGAAACTTGAATTGAAATGCTGCACATTGTGCTGAACCTTGTAGTTTTACAGTCTTTGGTAATGCTTGATGGAAACTCCAGCTTAAACTATGTCCACTCTTTTATCCATGACTATTGTTCATTGTGAAAGAAATATGCATTTCCTATGTTAATCATCTTAACTAACTCCCATTGTCCCTTGTGCTGCTGATAATTGAGATAAAGTGTATGAACATGCAGTCAGGCTGCAGTTTGTTTTAATTTCTCAGTGTGTGTGCTCAGAGGCTGTTGTTGGACTAGAGGTATCATTAGATAAGATATGCTGCCAAGAACGGAGTCCAGATTTGACACTATTATGCAATACCTTTCTGGTTCAAGTAGCATGTTTTGAACTCCTAAGGAAAACATGTATGCGTAAGAAATTGTGAAAACATGTTGTGTTCAATTTAATGTTTAACCCTTTCACCAAGGTTATCATATGCTTTTGTTATCTAGTGTATACACTATAGTACTTGACATGTGTAAGTGCAGTGTTTGGGTTCATTCATGTTATCCAAGTACATATTCGCCACAAACATACACAGGAATGTGCGATGTTTTGGAGAACCTGTGGCTCTTTTTACATAAGTAAGAGCTGCTATCATAAGCTGCTGCATCATCATTCCACCCTGTAACCCTGACCTTTAATCGAGTGACGACACTTTGCAAGCAAACAAGGCCTTCATCGGGGATCCTCCTCTGCCCCGCCCCGTACTTTTCTGTTTCCTTCATCTCCTGCCATCTTTCCTCTCCTATCTGCTCGTCTTTTCACATCTTTTTCTTTCTTTTTCTCCCTGTGTCAAGGCAGGCCATGTCCCTGGCTGCTGCACTCAAGGTTTCTAATTAGCATGTGAGCTGAAAGTAGAGAGGCTGTCTGGCAGTCATGCTATTTACTGTCTAGCTCTCTCTCTCTCTCTCTCTCTGTCTCTCTCTCACTCACCCTTTGTCCTAGAAAACATGTCCTGCTGCCTTGAGACCTTTCCACTGGGCTCGCAAAAGCACTTACAGTAAATTCTTTAAGTAACAGCAAAAAGCAAATAATGCGTTTCCTGTTTTTTTAGGTTATGATATATTTTTAGCCCCAATTTGTCCCACGGTTGCTCAAAATCCTGATTTGACTAAAAAGTTTCCACTTTCCTCTCTCTCTTTCTAGATTTGTGTCTGTCTTAGTGTGTGCATGTGAGTGTTTTCTCCAACATTGTTCTTGAATGAAGCAAATCCCCATGGGGGACAAAAATGTCCGCTGCTATGTCATATACTACTTTGTTTAGCCTGAACCAGTCCTACACATCAGCGTGAAGGAATTTGGAATTTACACTATCCATGCACTGCGTCTATCTCATTCTGTTTATGCTCTTTCTATCTCGCCTTGAATCACGCTGCCTGCAGTCTGTGTCTGCATGCTGAGGCAGAGTCTGTCATGAGATGAGCAAATAGCTTGCAACTTCACCTCATTTTATTTGTCTCACACTTGTCTGTATTTGTGTTGAAATTAGCAGCAGGCTGTGCATCTACGATCATGGCTTCCGGCCTGTTGCTCTGCTTAAGGATTGCGGGTTATGAGAGTGGATTCCTGGCATGGCTTCGGGTACATGTGTTTCTGAAAGGATAAGCTCAGCTATGTCAGTAATGTGACAGCCCCGCCGAGATTACAGGCTGCTCCCCATATTTGGCAAGTCACTTAGCATTGCCCCACCTCAGTCAGTCTGGCATTCAGAGTAGACAACAAAAATATGAATAGAATGCAGAGGCAGACAGAGGATAATGGGAAAAATCCTGAGTGACAAATAAGAGGCATTCTTACATTCATTAAATACCATGTTTTTAGGATTTAACAGCAAACTTGAATGTCTTCTTTGAGATGATTTGATTCTATATTTGGCTGGTGTTCTATTTTCTTTTTTGGCTGCAAGGCTTCAGCTGCTAGAATCCAGGTGGACACTAAGACTCTCAGAGCTGGTGTAGTTGTCCTGAAATAGCCCATGGCTTTTGAACTTATCTCAGTGCAACTTATGTAAAGAAGTAAATCAAATGCACCAGCTTCATATGATCAGTGCATTAAAGATCAGATCACAGGGGGTAACTTGTTTACCTATCTCAAAGTGTCTGTTATTTTTAATCTTATGTGAAATAACATGCGGAGGGATCAAATTAGAAATCTGGCATTTGGACCATGTGTACTAAGTTTAACTTTAGAGGTAACTGCTATCAAGGCGGACATAAAAATTTCTCACGCCGTGTGGCCAGAGATCCATAGCAAATGGGTACACACAAGCATGTTTATGCTGTTAACATATTTCTATATATTCGCTGTGAGAAATCACGCATTTTACTCAGTCAGTCCATTCAACTGCTACTGAACAAACACCCTGATGCAATCCCAGGGCAATTTCTGCAGACATACCAATCTGAAAACAAACATCCAAATGACTCTATCCCACACAAATAGTGAACCACCACTACAGTATCTTCCCAATTTAAAAACATGTCATCTCCCCACCTGCTGTTTAAGACAGTTGAGTCTCATTGGTTTTGACCAAAAGGACAACAGTAGTATTTCATATTAACTGCAGCTAAGTGCGTTTTGTGACCTCATCTTCAATGACCTGCTATGCGTGTGTCATTCTACCCCCCAAGGGCACACAGTGGATCTCTAAGTGTAGGTCAGGTGTTTGTGTGTGTGAGAGAGAGTGTGTGTTTGAAACCTGGTCACCCTCCCCTTGGCTCACACACAGCTGTTTTACTCAGTGTGATTACAGGTTCTGCAGAAAGACAGCCGCGAAGATCATGCGGTGCGGTCATCCCTGTTGCCCAGGTGTGTTGAGTGTATGTGTATGTTTGCATTGACATTTACAGCGACGTCAGCTTAACTAACCGCAACCACAAAACTCAAAAAACCACCTGTGTCAGGTCATACTGACAGACTGATAGTGACTCTTTACAAACATCAGTCTCAATGTGTGAACATGTGATGTACCAAAATCACCTTGGTCACCGCAGTGATGAGAAATCCCCTGCTCTGTGACTGTAAGAACTTCTGAAAGATGCATATTATACTGGCTCACCACCAGGCCTCAGCAGCAGCAGAAGCAGTGAGGGTGCATCTCATTTCTCGAGTGAGTGACACATACTTAGATTAGAGACATCCAACACCAACCATCCATCTATCTATCTCTCTCTGCAGCCTGCCAAAGCCAGCTGGGCCATGAGCTCATGGTACCGATCTGGCCACGCGAGAATGAGAGCTAAAGCTGGGTGGGGTGAGAGGGGATGCTGCCTGCCAGCTCATCATGTAATCTCATCTTGCTGTGGTTACTGTAAGTGAGATGGAGAAGGGAATGGGAAGAGGGGACCACAGTTCCCCATGAAAGTAATGGTCCTGGGTGGGGTGGAGAATCACTATACAAAAGTCCCTGTGAAGCATTTACCATTTACAGTTAAACCACAAGTCTGGGAATCTGTGGGTATCCCAATATGGAAGCACAAACTGTAATATTTCACCAGTTAAAATGGCTACAGCAGACAAAGAGTAAGCATTAAGCACTGGAACATCACAGAAACACTTTTGTACTTAAATTATATCAAGTGTAACAATGTTCAAATCCAAAAAAATACATAGTTTTATTCAATGTAAAGGCTTGTTTCGTTTGGTCACGTGTCAATGTCGTCACATTCCTTATATTAACTTTAATGTTAACCTCTAACATTACTTGCAGCTAGTTTATTAGAATGAAATGACATAACATGAATATACGTCATTAAATGTAATTGAGTAAAACTAATATATTACTTCGTCTGTAACCATGATTTCTCCCTGAGTCACGGCAATGGTGGTGAAAACAAGTGTCATATCTAGTGTAATAGAGTAAAGGGGCTACTTTAATATAGGTCAGTTGATGGCCTGACTATTAGCTTAGTGTGTGCATTGATTTTTATAGTGCTTTTTATGTTAATCTCTGCAAGTTTTGTATTTTATCATTTACTGAGAAGACAAAATATCAATGGCGTGCCCTTTAATAGTCTAAGTTTGAATACGTACAATATTCCTTCTGATATTCAAACATATTTCTATTTATATAAGAGAGAGAATCAGAACAGGACTCTGGAGTGCACTACTTCCTGATATTTGCCATCTTTCTGTGCCGCAGATAAAAAAAACAAATGTTTCTAAGTCATAGCACACATCTGTCTGGTCTCGCTCCCTCCCTTTCAGTCTATCGTAGCTCTAGATCTCTGGCTCAGGCTTCGTGCAGACAGTCAGGCTGCTTTGACAGTCTGGACTGTTGCTCCAGGCTTTGGCTCAGCAGCCAACACAGGGAGAAGATGTTTGTTAACTCTATACAAATAGCAGCGGCGGCAAGAAGCCCTATTCAGAAGTCTGAGTGGATTGTTCTGCATTCACCTGTAAAAAGGAATTCAACATGGAAAACCAGCATGTTTTTCAGTCTTGCATAGAGGTTGCATGGGGTGTTGCTACACATATTAGGGTTCACATGGTAGATCCTGGACCTGACAGTTGCAGAAGTGAGAAAATTAGGTTTAGTGAGAGAACAAAGGAGAATCTGATCTATCACAAAGACCATCAGTGTAACGTATCCAAAGTAGGTCACGGATTTATTTAACAATACACTTGGTATTTCATTATAACTACCATGCAATTGTCCGTTCTACTGTGTTTACTTAAAGAATGCAAAAAAACAGCTAACATTTTTATTTTTGTGAACATTTTGTGAACATTAAATATTGTTTTTGATAAAAACAGGTCAAGATTAGATATGATTGGCATAACTCTTGGAGCAGGTCATGTTCTTTTCATTGTAGGAAGCAAAACAAGCCGTCTTAGGAAGACTGACCTGCACAGACAAAAAGACAAAAAAAATCGCTTTCATGAGCTTTTGGAATATGTGCAATATAAAATATTTTTCCTCTTTACAGTCCATTGTTGTTTGCATTCTGTAAATGTTAAATGTATTACATACTACCTTATTAGCTGGTTGGGTGTGGTTATCGGGTTATCTTCACAAGATACTGCCTCCCAACTTTCACTTAGACTCAGACTTTTTGTTTCATCAGCTCAGACTGAAACAACCACAGTCAAATGGCAGATGTCATCTCAAGCCATAGCGGTCTTGATGTCAGAATGTTTTGTGAAGACTTTTTAATCACATTCTAGCTATAGTTTTGACAATGCATGTAAGAAAATGACTACCTTTGTTAGGATTTACTTGCATTGCTCATATACGTTCTTGTGCAGATATTAATTCTCATGGAAAGCCCCACTTTTTGAATCTCTACACCCTGTTTTTTAGAAGTCTGTCTGAGTAAAGCTTCCTCTGTTCTTAGAACACTGAACGATTACCTGACATTTGGCAGAGAGAGAGAGAGAGAGACTGCTGTGTGTGTAGCTATAAGCTCGCCTGTGAGTGAGCGTGCACAGAAAAATGTGTCTGTTCAAGCTCGATCGCACTTACATTCATGCGTGCACACATGCAGAGTATGACCAGTGGTTGGCTGAAGACCGAGGTGTTGCCAAGAAAGGCAAGACGAGTTCCTCTGAAGTCTGCTATCGCTTTGATGTGGGCTACTCTCTTTACTGTCAGCTACAACCACAACTCTCACATACTTCCCCTACCTGCCACCGATGATCTCTCTGACCCTTATTCTGCTACAGCTCTCCAATTCCAGTCCATTTTCTATGGTGTGAGTACATGTGAAGTGTGTACATGTCTACGGCTATAACAAAAAAAAACTCATTACTTACAAGTGTCCTGCCTAAACATTTACATGAATTTTACGACTCTCCGCACTATTAACCATAAGTGATTTGTTTAAGCTCCTGCAAGATTTCCTACGGTTTTGCATCTCTGATATGTGAAGTGTAAACCAGGGGGAAAACTGGGCTGTTTATCATATACTCTACTTGGAGTGCACCAAACTACAACTTATAACACAACCCAGTGACCCACAGATCTCTTTAATCCCAGCTGCCAGTGCACAGAAATCAAAAGAAAGCTCTCTCCTGCAAGCCCCCCCAGACCTAACCATGGCCCTCATTCTGGTTGCAGCAATTGTGCAAGCTGTCGCGTAAGGCAGCTGATCTATAAGTGGTAAAAAGGTCAGTGCCTGGAAAGAGCACACGTCACAACTATTATCATTTCATAACTGCTTTTTCCTTTTTTTTCTCCGCTTAATATCTCTCCTCTCTGCTTTATCATTTGATCTTTTCCTTCCGCCTGCCACCCACATTTACTCTTTGCCTCTTTTCTGGTACTTTGTCACTGGTGTCGTGCAACACTTCCTGATATTATGCGCAATCTGCTCCGACTTCCCACACTCTGCTGCATCTTAATCAGCCTTAGGTTTGAGGACTGTCAGTCGTCTGTGTAAAGAAGAAATAACTTTTTTGACAAGAAAAGATGAGTTTGATTCCAAATATTTATTCAGAAAACACTGAAATGTGTACAATTCAAAGAAATTCAAAAAAAATTGTATTGCATTGTTTTTTTCTGCATATTTAAAAGTAAAAATAATAGTCCTTGTGTCACATGTATAGACACGGCTCAAATCGGGTAGTAAGCCTCTGGTTACTCCAAGAACCTCCTGATGGCTGTGCTGGAAAAGAAAATTAAAGTCCAGACATTTTCAGATGCCCTCTTGAGACCAGAATGTTCCTTGTTCCCCTCAGATGAGTTTCAGTCCAGCCTTTGCACTTTCTTTAGCTCATTTCTTGCACAGTCTGTTTCTCTGTGACCTTCTGCGCTCAGTTTCACATTGCCTTTTACCTAAGGCAGTCACTGGAGCGCCCCTTCATCACTTTTTCCTGCGTTATACAGCACAGTCCAACTCCTTCTCAATGTCCATCAAGCTTTCTGTCTAGTCCATATACACTTGACGCAGTCCACACGAGCTCTGAATTTGACCCTTCCTCAAGGTAATGCAGCAACCAACACTGACCCAGAATGCACTGGAAGGGTGTGCTCTTGCAGGGGGTTGCAGCCACAGCCTCTTAATCCAGACAAGTGAGGCGGAAAGGCTCGATGCCTCTAACTGAAGCCCAGCTCCCCGACTTTCATTTCATCAACTTCATCATCTTCATGTGAAGCACCTTCAGGGGAATGTCATTTCAGCGCTCTGGGAGTGTGATGGTGGGCACCCAGTCATACACGCTGCGGCTCTCCTCGCAGAACAGGCTCAGTTTGTCCAAGGAGGAGTCTTTCCATGGATTTGCACTGGGGCTCTGAAAGAAAATAACGCAAACATTTAGAATAGGAACAGGGAGGCTATGCAGATATGCAAAAACTTGGCATTGTGTGCAAAAAGCAGACAGAGGAGTGGTGCATGCGTGATTCACAGCCTGCTGGCTGCTGACTGTGTGGGTGCTCCCGGAACATACCGTGACAAGAATGCAGTGCGCGTCCTTGGGCTCGCCGGTCTCGTCTGCGCCCACGAGGTCGGCGAGGCGCTCGATGTCATTGACGCGCACCACGTTAATGTCGTTATCGAAGCAAAAAGCCTGGATGAGGGTGAAGTGGATCTGGAGAGCAATGTCACATTCGTATTCCTCATCGGTGGCGAGGATGCAGAATGCCACGCTGTCTGGGTCACTGTGGGGGAAAAACAAGATAGCCGGTTAGGAAATGCAGTACTCTCTCAGGCTTGGGATTTAAAACAACGACGGATGTAGCTCAACATTTCACGGATCAAAAATACTTACACATTCATGACTTTTGCAGATTCGTAAACTCCAACTGTCAGGTAGTCCTGCTTTTTAGCAGCGACCAGCAGCTCTTCCAGGGCTGCGCCTGCACTTTGCAACCTGACAAAGAGAAACACGCATCATCAGAACGGTGGCCACAGTTTTGATAAAGAAGAAGAAAACATGTAACCAACAGCCTAAGCACTGTTATGTCCGCGTGGAAAATATTTACCTATCAGTGTTTTCCATTGCGTTCTCTTGTCCGTGCATCTCTTCCAGAGTCATAGTTATAATCCAAGCGCGATCGGGATTCAAGCAGTGAACAGAAATAGGCTGTGCGCTTCTCCGAGTCGTCTGGGTAGTTGCGTTATTCTGAGCTCGGAACGGGCTGTGGGTGTTTTTATAGCAGGTCAGCGTAGTTTCTCGGCAAGGGGCGGTGTTTTCCGCTTCTGCCTCCTGCTATTGGCTCAGAGCAGCCGGTATGGGGAAAGCAAAAGTCCCCGGGCAGTTACGCTGAGCTTGTTGACAACCCCACGTGGGGCAAGATTACAACCTTTCTAGAAACCCCCACCCACCCACTCACCCACTCACCCTCCCAGCTCCAATTCCTTCTTGTCTTGTCAACATCCAACAAAAAACTAAAAGTCCTGTTTACGATGGACTTTCATTGTTCCTACCTCTGACTTACTAAAGGTTGAACCTTATTATGGCTTCAGTTAACCCGCTGAATATCACGGGAATCTATGATATATATGCATGCGTCGTGCACATGTGGCATATCTCTTTTAAGAATAAATGCAATCAATTAATTTAGTAAATGTATTTTTCTTACAATCGTGATTTTTTTTTGTTGTTGTAATGACTGAAACAAGGTGGGTGGGGGGAGTTTATTCGTATTGTACCATTATGTAGCCAATGATTAATCTCTGAACACACAGGTAAAGTGCCTTGTCTTGTGTTATATTGAGTCATGTAATCGCTATGCACCAAACGAGGCTGTTCCACGGAGCAGTGGATTCACTAGTGACAGTCTATATATAGCTAATCTAAACTTTCCCTGCATTCCACGCCTTCCCCTCGACGAACGGCGTCCCGCGAACGCACCTGCAAAGCGAGTGCATCAGTCTGGCCTGTTATGTCTGGCCTGTTATGTTTACGGTCTGACCGGGAGTTTAAAAAAAAAAAAAAAAAAACACTGTTCCGGGATCGTTGCGTGCAAGCCTGCCCTGACCCGAATACAGTGAGATTTCTCGATGGCGGACGTGTTTTGAAAGAGTGACCAAAACAGCTTGTGACCGGCACACGCCACTCTTTTCACTCTCTTCTCTTTATCCATTGAAAAGGAGGCTTAATTTGCCAGCCTGTCTTGACGCGTGTCGTTTCTCCGAAAAGAAAAAAAAAAAAAAAAAAAGAGGCCACTTTGTGCCACAATGCTCACGCCCTCCACCTGCACCCAGTCCTGGGGGTGGGGTGGGGTGGGGTGGGGGGGTGCGTGCGTGCGTGCGTGCGTGCCGCGCGTGGTTCACACTTTCATGACCGCTCCATTCTGCGCTCGCGGCAGATGCTCAACAGATGCGCGCAGACCCCCACCCATCCCCGAAAAGCAACACGTGCCGCCGATAGTGGTCTTTCCTGACTCATTCATCATACACGCGTATCAATGCGAATGGCGTGAACGTAAACACTTGCAGCACTGCGCGTGTTTACGTTCATCATCATTCACTTTTATGTCTGATGCTGCTTTGCTGGTCTTGTTTTTTTTTTTGTTTTTTTTTGCCCCATTCGGGGATAGATCGGGCAGCAGGCTATGACTGAAAACCTCACGATGATTGTACACCTACCCCTAAAGAATTCACTGCCACAAAATAAAGCAGGTGTAATAACGGGAATAGTTGCTCTCTGGGCAGATTTCTTGTTAAGATGAGTCAAATGACAAACAACTTTGACATTTGATTGAATGCAAATCATTTGGCATGTTTGATCATTGAATGACCTTTAACCTTATCTACACTATTTGAGCCTCTGTACTGTTGCTCGCCCTGCGTGATGGTTGATGACCAGAACCCGGACTAACTGCGCCATCTGCTGGTTATTCAGAGAGCGACCTTTCCCCTAGACGACTTGTCTCAACATGTTGAAAAAGCTCATGACTCATGAATCCAACCTCACACTTGTGAGTCACCTACCAGTTTTATTCCCCATTTCCTCTAAGCGGAGTCAGAGCAGGAACACGAACAAGGCAATAGAAAATAAAACGTAAAGAAAAAAAAAAAGGCCCTAAAGTATCCATGTGAATTCTAGCTAGACGCAAAATTCCACATAATTCCTGTTAGAGGCTATTGGTTTTTTTACAGTTGGGAATTCTGCAAAAACACAGATTAAGGGGACAGGGGAAATCCCAGACTGGATGTGAAAATCCCAAAGGAATATAAATTAGCAACAGTCTCCCTATCTGACTCCCAAAACCATACACATTCAAAGGCTGTGGTTTAACTGGCAGCTACTAAGTCATAATGTATCTTAAAGTGAAAATGTCACTAAAGTCATAGGGAGTGTTACCCAAAACTGAGTAGACTTTTTTCAGTAAAGAAAAACAATGAAACGTTAAGCAAGTAAATTAACTAAGTAGGTTAAGAAAGATAGCGTGTGTAAAAGATGCAAACAAGCAAAACAACATTTGCACCTTATAGACTCCTCTAAGTGTTTATAAGGCGATGTCCAGTGTATGCATTTTTTTTTTTTAATCTACAATTAACGGTGTGTGAATTTGCGATTGAGATGAAAAATTACGCATCAAGAAAGAAAATCAACGAGAAACTTTGATGTATAAAAGGTTTATTATAGATGCCCAGACATGTCTTATACATAAAGAGTTCAAATGTACAGAAGTGCTACAATCATATAAGCTTATTTACATTCCATTCCTGGACTATGTCAAATGTCAGTGCATTTGTTTACCATGATCAACATTTAAAATCTCATCGACTAATGATTCTAGTAAAAACCATTTCCAATACCATTTAGATTCCATTTATTACCAATATTAACATTTAAAAAAAAAAAAATACACAAAAAAAAAACAAAAATGCCTCACTGACAGAACAGGTCATTACATTTTTGAGTATATTGTACTGCAACACATTTTACAGAGCAAATACTTATGAAATCCCTTTTTCTTTGCACCCAAGTGCCAGGGTATTTAAGACATGTACAGGATATAAAGGTAAGAATTGTCCCATGAAATTGGAAAAGAGAAAATTGCCAGATGCGTCCGATAACAATGGTCAGTGGTTCAGCGCCTTGCTCTATAACATTTTTCTTGCTTTACTGTACAACATGAATACAAAGCATTCCAAAATTAAAAGAAGCATGGATACCCTTGTTACAAGGGAAATACTAATACATTTTACAAGTCTTCTACATGGCCAAATGTCCTGCAATGGCTTAAGCATTTCAGTAGTAAAACAACCACTTTGTTCAAGCTTAATGACAATAAAGCAGCCTATCTTCTATAATGCTATGGATGGAGATGGCTAGTGTTCTGCTCAAACTCGTACTTATTTTCACAAATTTTTAAATTCGGGAGAGTCATTCATGAGCAAGGCAGATTAAAATCCAGATCTGCTGGAAACAATTACACATAGTAGAATCAAATGAGGCTCTCCCTGGAATTTGGTGATATGAGAATAATGCCATTAAGTGACACTTCTTTTGACAAAATCTGCTATCAGTTCATTAAAATCCTTTTCTTAGTAGTGCCAATGAATGATGTACGAGAATGTATTTTATCTCAGCAATGTCCTATTCGTTAGGGAGGTTACACAGTGCTGAAACAGGGAAATCTCTCTCCAGTTATTTCTGCCCCCTGGAACAAGGAAATCAGACCAAAGTGCAAATAAAGTTGCAGTAGTACATCAAAGGGATGTTAGAGGGGGAAAGTAGGGACAGAATGATCCTATATTTGATAATTATCAGTATTTTCCCTTCCTCCTTCACAGCGTTCAAGCTTCCCCACCTACAGTATTAGGAATATGGCTCCCTCTGCTGGTAATACTCAGCACATGTTCCTACTACATCTCATCTGAGCGGTGCTGCTGTAATATGACAGAAGGGGGGTTCCTATCGATCCAGTTCTCTTTGGACCCTGTCACCTCATATGCCACAGCAGAGGCCACTACAGAATCAATGGGTCCTTCTTGTAAGGATGCCACAGCACCAGCCTGCCCCGGCTTCATCTCTGCAGCCTGACTAGGGCCTGCCGGAAAGTCTGCCGAGGAGTTACTGTTGACACCTGTTTCTGAGTCGGGCTGCTCAACCGTCTGATAGTCAGGAGTGTGATTCTTCTGACCACCAGCGAAGATTGCTTTAACATTTTCCACCTCTTGGGGCACTAGGAAAAGCACGTCCTCCTCCGGCTCAAAGTAAGGTACGGCATCTGCGCTGTCAGATTCCACTGAGCGTATGTTCCTGGAGATGACTGCAGCGGTGAACAAGAAAAGATAAAAGCGGTTAAAGCCACATTTGTTTAAAAAACTGAAAATACATGGACAAATCAGCAAGCTGTCAAGAAAGCTGGATCCCTTTTGTAACACCAGCCTCGTTTAACACCATATCTTGTCACACCTTTTAAAAACTGTTACTCTAGGCAAACTTACGAGGGGAAGAGGTGTAGATCTCCTTTTGTTCTGTGTTGCTGCCAAATGGAACAACAGAAGGGAAGAGGATGAGGCAGAAAGAGAGCAGGAACACCTGGAGGGAAAATCCCAAGGAAAGAATGAGGAAAAAAGTGCATCTTTAACGTGACCCTTGGTATGAAAACAACGATAAGACATGTTGAGCTATATTCTGCTACTCCTCTTACCATAACACAAGTGCTGGTTGTGCTAGCCTTCAATGTTGACATTTTCACCATAGCCTGCAGTTTCCTCAGTTGCTCTATTAAAGACCTGCGAGAAAAGTGCACCGTGTCAGATTCAACATCAGAACAATTCACACTTTTACTACAACACATGCGTCATATTAATGTAAAAGCAACATCTGTCAGTTCTTACATGTTCTGTTTCTGAAGCATCTGAACTTTCTTCTGCAGCTCCAGGTTGTGCGCGGTACATATGGCAACCCTACAGTAGGAAAACATAACAACAAAAAGTACATTATTAAAATTGTTGCTTGCTTCAACGTACTCTTTGTAACAGGTTTTGAGCTTGATTGACAGGTCAAGCAGTCAGGAGCACCCATACATAAATACATTTAATATGAAAATGCCTGGACTTTTTCTTCCATGATGTGAGCTTAGAATTTAGTCAAATTTATCACCACAGCAAAAATATACACACACGTGACGTAATTACCTGTATTGTAATTAAATGGTCTACATATTCTGTGATTACCCGTTGCGTTGTGGGGTCAAGCAGCAGGAATATTATGGCGATGCTGACAAAATTTAGGTATTCTGAAACAGCTGGCATTATAGAAGCCTGAAATGAACAACCCTGTAGTGATTCTGACTTCTATCCTCAGATCTGGTGTAAATACTTCTGCATATTAAGCCTTCTAATTAAACAAGGTGATGTCGTAATAGATCAACATGGTGCCCATGATCTCACCTGTTTTCCAGTCCATCAACGTACACCTTCTTCTTTTTGCGACTCTCCTGAGCAGACTGCTTGTTGCGGATCTTCCTCCTGACTCTCTTCAAGGTCCTCTCCTCTGCCTGTTACACAGAGAGAAGGCGTTCACAACAATAGCCGACACGACAGATGATGGTGTGTATTTAATAGCCTCGAGCAGCTGTGCCGCAAAAGACCAAACACGAAGTCCAAATTGAATATTTTTCCAGCAAAGGGGGAAAGAGTGAAATAACTGCCATCTTTGCATATGGCCAACAATAAAAACCCAATATGGTGCACAATTATTGTACGGCAATTACAACAAAAAGTTAATTACACAATAAACGAAATCAGTAGTGTGGAGAACCATTAGGATTCCTACAATGCTGCTCAGTGCTCACTATTGAGACAAGACAATTAGCTCAAGTGAATATAAAATGTGTTTGTATCGGTTACCTTTGTGAGAGGCATGTGGGTTGGAATAGTAACGCCTTCTTTCGCCAGAAGTCGCTTTTCTTCCTCAGTGAGCACAATCTCTTTAAACTGGAACTGGAAGAAAATAATTACTTGTTATTTTTGCGCGGTTGTTCAGCAAATTGTTATGAGACACATAAAACGGAATCTATGAGTACTTCTTCATTCAAACACTTTGGTCTGACCAAAATAATGCAGAAATGAAGTAAAGGAGAGAAAAAACAAACCTGTTCTGTTTTGCTGAGTTGTGCTGAATCCTGTGCTGAGTCCTCGATGGCCAAAGTGCAGGGCAGCTCGCTAGTGTCGTCTTCCTCCATCGCGTCAGTCACCAGGTCGTCTAAAAGAAAACAATAACAACACATTTAATTTGATTTTCACATATTCTGCATCCCGTCCAAAAATCTACGTGTTTTGAAGGGTTTGCAGTCAATAACAAGGATTTGGGTGGAAAAGTCACAAGATATTCAACTTCAGATACTAAAACTGTAGTTCTTAAACTTCACATACCTAGATCAATGAAGACATCCGTTTCTAGCTTCTCTGCCCTCACACTCTGCAGGACGTCCATGTCCCTCCCCGGGCTCTGCAGCAGAGAGTAACTATGATCCGTCTGAACTGTTAAGACCTCCGGGCTCTCTGTCTGGAGCTCTCCAGGGGTCAGGGCAGGGTCAGAGTGCACCGGGCTAGGGTGGGAGTAGCCTGGGCTGGGCACAACGTCACTATCACTGCCGTGGGGACTTGGGCATCCTAGGATGTTGTTATTTGCAACTCCACCACCAGTGCTGCTGTCATCAGAGATGCCGCTATCACTGCCCAAAGGAGAGTGGGAGGGACAGATGGTGTCCATGTCCTCTTCTAACAAGCTGGAGAGAAAGTCTTCAGTTTCCACACCTGTGAGCATCTGGATTTAAAAAAAAAAAAAAAGACAGCATAAAACACCAAGAAACACACACGGTAGGCAAAAGTTTGTGTGCCTTTTGCTGCTCCACTACCTCTTGATTACTCTGAAATCGAAACATGAAACATTTAATATTATTTTATCCAGTTCCTGAATGCTATATTGTGGTCAACAGTTACCTATAATGAAAAGAACCACAAGCAAAAGCTCCAACTCCAAGGTTAAACACAATGTATAAATACACAAATGGATTTTTTTGGGTCATTTGAAAATTAAAAGTAACAATATGGTCAGATATTGTCTTTGAAAGTAATTTAACCATCTTCCCTCTTGCTTTATTTTCTTCCTCTGTAAGTTGACATAGGGGTGTGAAATGCGAGTAATAAATGACATACGTCTTGTTCAGACAGCCAGGATTCGATGAGCCCATTCCCATCAGGAAAAAAGGGCTCGGCAGATCCATCTTCACCACTGTGGAACAGGAGTCCTAGCAGGTCTGTTCCATCCATCTCTGGAAGGTCTTCAGTAACTGACATCTGTGGTAACACAGTGGCAAATAAAGCACATTTAGTTTGGTTGTTCACAATAAAAGTCTTGGACTTCGATTTGTTATCATGAATTTATATATTAAAAAAATGTATTTGCTGGTCTAAAGGTCTTTTTACAGTAGTGCCAACTTCTGATAATATTAATAGTTTGAGGTTTCTTGAACTAATTTTAATGTTCTGGTTGAAATAAAGGTGAAAAAAGCCTTTATAGTCATGGTCAGATTCACATTCTCATGTCAGGTCAACGTGATGGTCCACACGGCTTTATAGTTATTGTGATCACATTCACATTACTTTATCTTTATATATGTATTGTATACTGTACATATTCAGTCCTCATGTATAGTGTATATATGAAAACAGTTATCAAATATGCTATACACATGTATATTTTAAAATCTACTTCCCTTCTAGACTGTAAATACTGTAAACCGTATTTCAAAACACCATATTTTCATGTCCGTATTTGACGGACTGCGCGGCAACCAAAGCTTTCATTGTGTGGTTAACTTGTTTGTTTTTTTTCCCCCATTACTTTGACTTTTAGACTTAATCTGCGATCACACAAGTTTCTAGTCATGTCTAAAACGTCATCTTTATCGGTGTATTGAATAAGCTGTTACTGTAAAGTTTCCCATGCACCAAAACACCAAATGACTGTAGTGTTGGGAGCTTTACACGTGTATCAAGAGGATGTAGGAAGCTTCAATCTTGCCCAGGAGTCTGAATCCTGGGGTTGCTGATTTTAGTAAATACAAGTA
>JAPQRN010000027.1:25489485-25511464 GCA_037367275.1 Coranthus polyacanthus | reverse complement strand
AAATAAATAAATAAATAAATAAATAATAATAATAAAAAAATATATATATCTATATAGATATATATAGATATATATATATATATATATATATAGATATATATATAGATATATATCACATTAAAAGCTCGACAGAGGCTGCTATGAATGTGGATGTAATAATAAGTCATTTAGTGTCTTCACCCTTACAGACATTAAACACACTAAATATTCGGTCATATTCGTTCATTTACATGAACACAATATACAGACAATGTAAGTCTCTCTTTAGTGGTTTCTTAACACGTCCACTGAAGCGTCTTGTAAACAGCTTCACGTTGCATCATTGCCACGCTCCCAACATGACCTCATCTTACTTTGTGCCCCGCCCCCAACATGCCTTTTGTCACGAGACGTGAAATATCAAGTGTCAAAACAAATCAGATACATAACCTTAGTTAAGCTGTTGCTGAGCACATTTTCAATCGTACGCTGCTTGCTGAGTTCACAGAGTCCGAATACGAACAGTCCGACGGGATGTAAGGTGTCTGTGTTGTCTTGGAAGACAAGGAGTATTGTCTTGCAGCGCAGACAGTAACACTCGAGCAAAATGACCTACTTACGAAAAAGGACTGTGCATTTCACGCGAGCGATGCGGTCATGAGCTTTTGAACGAGGCTAAATTTATTCTATTCCAACGTGCACTTGAATGGTGAAAAGAAGGATATGTCTTTGACAGCAGCGACGAGCCAGCCAGCTAATTAGCCTTATCGTTAACCTAAATAATCCTATCGTTCACTGCACAGAGGGCGTGGTCCCTGGTGACACTAAACACACTGGAACCGGTTACTCGCACTTAACGCTCATGAAGATTTCCTTACCTTTAAATGACAGTAGACAATATACCACTCGAGTGTGTGAGTCCGTGTGTCTCTGGGTTTTTCTATTCGGCGTTTCTACGCTGCTACCGCCTACTGTTTCACCGCTTCCTCCTGAAACCACCTTCCAACAAGGCAAAAATTGCGTCAGTGCGTAAAGGCGGAAGTCTGTGCGTGTTACGTGTCGTCTTGGGTCCTTCTGGGAATTGTAGTTTCCTATGGTTCCATAATACTACGGTCAGGATTGCCACGTCTGGTCTTTGCATCGTGTATGCATTTCAACAAAATGAAGTACTTAGTGTGTAAGTATTATCTGCAAAATGTACTTTGAGTATGAAAAGTAAAAGTCATTATTGCAGTAAAATGGTACCTATCACGTTTTTTTCCTGTTATTTATGGTGTTTTTTTTATTTTTTTTAATCAATATTACTGCGGAATCAATGTGCATATTGCATTTTACTGTTGCAGAGCTCATTTGAACTACTTTGTAATAGTTTGTATACTGTTTGGTAGTTTAATCTACAACAATGCATCATATTTTATAAGATCATCATATGTTAACAGCATCGCTGTCCCAGCTGTGAGAACCATATTTCTCATTTCTCTATAAGTTATCACAGGCTCGGAAAAACAGCCCTGTTTCCAGCTTGTGAAAATGCATTTTCCAGTTAATCCAAGAGGGTTTATTTAGTTTAAGAAGTGGGAGAATTTTCTTTTCCCATAAAGGAACACTTAATCCTATAGCGTTTAAGTGTGTCTTTCACTGGACAGGAAGGGGATGAAAACTTGTAATTTTAAAACCTGCTAAAGCTGTCAGACAAATGTAGGGGGGTAAAAAGAACAATATTTACCTCTGAGATGCAGTAGTGTAAATGGAATATGCAAATACAGCTGTTAACATTTTTCCCTCTCTTTCAATATTTAAGAACAAATGAAGACATTTTTTTGTTTCCTTACTCCCAGCATGATTTATTGAATTTCAGAGTAGATGTAAGTACTGTATATTGTTTGGGTAGTTATTATTAGTTTGTGTTGTATTTGGCTTTGGTAAAGTTTGTTTTCATTTTTCAAAAGTTGTGCTGAGGTGCACCCACAGTTGTGTACACGCACACATACATGTACCGACACAAACATTCACTTTCTACATGCATCCATATTCTCCCATCGCATCCAAGTATCTTCTCAGGTTATTGTCTTATTGTTAATACTTATTTAGGTGAGATTATTTTATAAACCTCTTGGGGTTTTTAGTCTCACCTGCACAATTTTTTGTATTTTGATCCTTTTTTTCCCTATTTTTTATCCTGCAATTTATAAAATAAAAAAAATAAAAATAAGTACAAGTACCTCAAATTTCTACAGTACTTTGGTAAAGTACTTCATTAGATTCCACCACTGACTCTCTGCATCATATATTGTATATTTAGTATGCTTTTTAACAACGACAAAGCCAACTATTATATATAATGTATTGAGAAGTGGATGTTTAGTGTTTTTTTTCTGATACATGAATATCATACAGTCAAAAACATTATAACCTTTGGTGTTACTTATATGAATAAAGACTGATCTGTTTCAGTTTTCAGTTTCTTTTAATCAGCACATGAGCATGAACATGGCGTGAGATGATAAAAATATCTATAAACTGAAAATGACTCTGAAATGGTTTAGGTCTAAAGTGACTTGGTTTGCCACATTGATAACTGAGAACTTTGTGATTTGTGGAGTTTTTTGGCTGTTCCTAGCCACTGGAAAAAAAAACAAAAAAAAAAACAACAACATTATATCAACCAGTCCAAAAGCAAGAGCATCTCATAGAGATACGCAAGAGAAAGGTAAGATCTAGCATCTCTACTAAAATCATCACATATATTTTGCAGTATGATGAAACCACTTTGTGATCCCATAACATTATTAAAAAAAGGCATTGAAGAAAAGTGCAGTTAAACATTGAAGACACCACACGTACATGTTAACGACTCTGTTACCTTAGGATGAGTGTGTGGACTTCTATTTTTCTAACTGTATGCTACAAATACAGATATTGAGGTTACAGCATCTAATAATCATAATGTTTACTTGATAAATTATGTTTCCATAATTCCAAATCTCACGAGGAACCACGACGCCCCTCTCCCTGTCAATAGAAGAGACAATTATGATTCACCAGCAGCAACATTCTCACAGAGACTAAGTTTACTTACTAGAAAAGAGACAAAATAAGAAATCCCAGATTTCAGAAGCTGTGGAGTTATGTACCATGATTTCATTCTATACCGCTGGATTGAAATGCGCTTTTTATTTCTAATGAAATCCATGCAAGCTCATTCCAGACTATAAAGTCTATTAATTTCCAGAGCAAAGCAGAGCATTTCGTCACAGAATTACACAAAGTTTGGATGTGTGTCGTAAACTGCGATACACCTTTAGTCGCTCCTTTTTACTTGTTGTAGTTGGTCCAACTACCTGTGTGACTACAGGTATGGTTTCCACTCTTTTCTTGTGAGCACGATGCAGCAGGATCCTATAGACACCTGTGATGGAGCTCCTGCAGTCTTTCCCCTGGTTGTTGAGGATGTGTTCTGAGGTGATTCCTAGTGTCTCCAGTGCTGTTTTTACTTCTATCTCTTCATCCCCCAGTTCAGATGGATCGCTCTCCGCTAGGTACGAAGGGTCCAGTTTAAAGGGCTCCATGGCCCTCGGAAAATCTATGGGGAGCAGCCACTCACAGCCCATCATCTGCTCCACAGTGCAGCGGTCTGAAGGTATAGGCTGGAGGATCCCCCTGATCAGCCTCTGGCATGCTTCTGGTACCCAGGAGGGCAGAACGTAGGCCCCCTCCAGGATGCATCTCTTCAGTTTGGCCACAGTATCTGCTCTGAATGGCATTGTGCCTGTCACCATGAAGAACAGCATCACACCCAGGGCCCAGATGTCCACAAAGACGCCAACATAATGCTCATCCCGAAAGAGCTCAGGTGCAGCGTAAGGCGGAGAGCCGCAGAACGTGTTGAGTGTCTCGTCACGGCGGCTCAGGGTACTAAAGCCAAAGTCCCCCACTTTGACACAAGAGCTGCTGGTGTAGAAGACATTTTCTGCCTTAAGGTCGCGGTGGATGATGTTGTTTTCATGCTGTGGAATAAACATAAGAAACTGAACTACGGAAGCATCAACTCATGATTAAAGACTATCCAAACGATGATTATAACTGGGCAACCATAACTGAATCATAAATGATCAATGAACAATAGTACACGTAAGGCTTTCCTTTTAATAATTTGCTTTGAAATTAGTAACAATAACTGTGAAGCTGCAGAAAACCAAAAATGATTTCCAAACTAATTTCTTATGCTATGAATTCATAGCTTTAAATTCAATCGTCGTTATATATGTACGTCATGTGGCATCTGCAAACTGTTTTCCTGTTAGAGGGTTAGGTTTGGGATCTTGCACTTGTCACTTTTTGCTATTTCTTTTTTTATTATTACAGACACCGTTTAACTTTCACTACTTTATATAAATGTGTGTTTATACGTACTGACCATGTGTTTAACAGCCGAGAGGATCTGAGAGAAGACAATCTTGCCGCTCGCGTCAGAAAGTTTTCCTTCTGTCGTAATCTTAGTGTAGAGTTCCCCTCCGCCTGCATACTCCATCACTAGATGTAACCGTGACAACGTCTCCACCACCTAAAGAGGAGGATGGGAGACAACATAAGTGATGCCAGAGGGCATACCAAAGATACAGACTGGATGTAAAACAAATATATCAATATAATGCAGCTGCTGTACGAGTCAGACCTCATAGAGGCGTATGATGTTGGGATGATGTAGTTTCTCCATGCTAGAGATCTCTCTGGACAGCAGCCTCTGTGTTTTCTGATCCAGCTTGGTTTTGTCAAGGATCTTTATGGCCACTTTGTCTGGTTATACAAAGAAGGAAAACACGTGCTATGTCTCAATAACATCAGATCATCAGGTCATTGAAAAGCATACACTGTGTCATTTCAATACAAAATACAGCAACAATAATGTAACATGGAAAGCAATTAAGTATTTTTAAATACGAGTAAAACCTTTCGCGTCAAATAAATGCAGCCTGTGATGAATGATTTTTCAGATGTGTTACATAAATCTTTTGTTGCTACATGATAGAATATTTGAGCCTGGATCTTGCTGGCAAACAGTTTTCACCCATCAAGTGTCCGAGCCTGGTGCTCAGATCTGGATAATTTGATAGAGGATTAGCTGCTCTCTGAAACCAATTTTCTTAATTATGTTCTCCCAGGGGATCAATTCTCACTCTTAGTCCTATCTCAACAGGAAATTTGCTCTTTTTCTGTCACACTGCAATTAGTTCAGGTCGAAGCAGATATGAAGGGTCAATCCTTAGACACAAGATAAAATATGACATTAGCTCCACCGCCCTTCAATTAAATTGTCTTAAAATGAGTTGGAGGAGAAATGTGGAACATCTGATAAATAAATACTTTACATATATCAAATTCAAACAACTGATATCTTGACTGTACTCCTTTAAATGATTGATACAGAGAAGTTAAATAGACCGTTGGTAACTGAATACTGAAAAGTTCTTAAGTGGCAAAATGGTGTTGAGATATCTAATTGTGCGTCAGTATGCATTATTCAGGTTGGTATTAGGCTCCCTTTCAGCTGTGACATAGCTTTCAATAGGAGCATTTAAAATGCATCGCAGCTCATATTGTTTTTGGAGGACTAAATGATACCACTTACACACACACACACGTGCACACAAACACAGCTAGGTTTGTCGCATGTGCACAAGCATGCGCAAAATAGCACGAAGAATGGCAAAGAGAGACATTTTGTACAGTCCATGTAACCCTAAAAAGCACAGAAAACGCACACACACAGCCACACACCCATTCTCCTCACTCCCTTTAGCCTTTGATGAGGCATGCAGCAATTTTAGCCGTCGCTAAGGAAACTGGAGATCTCTAATCAATCCATCTGTTCAAGGGCAGCAGACAGTCTGTCTCTTTGTGGCTGAATCAGCCCCCTGGCCAACCCCACATCGCCTTGTTAGTGGATTGCTACATAAGGACACACTTGTTGGTGTTGCAGCCCATTGATGAAAACAGCTCATCAGCCAAATTATCACTTCAATCCAATAAAAAAGGCAGAGGAGAAAGCGAACGGACAAATGCTTTCAGACTGCCTTTTAGACTTGGTCACGTAATCAAAATCTTTCAACTTCAATGAATGCCAACGATGTCAGTAAGATTTAAGCACATGTTTCCATTGCACTTTTGCAGCTGAAGTGGAGCTGCATTTCATTCATGTCGTGCGTGTCTTACCTTTAGTCAGGGCATGAATTCCTAGCTTGACATGGGAGAAATTCCCGCAGCCAATTTCACCTCGAATTTTGTAAAAGCCGATCCTTCTTCCTACTGTTAGCTCACGAACCACCCTGTCATGACAATACATGAGTAAATATTTAACAGAAATGATTTCAGATGTATTTATTGTAATACTGATAAATGAATACAACAGATAGTCGCACTAAAAGTGAAGATGCTCCTTTTCCTCACCTTTCATCTTGGCACATATCCAGGTTCAGCTTTTCCAGTGGAGTGAGTCGGCGGATGGTGGCCCCCTCGTCATCTGTGTTGATGTCTGAGCTGTCCTGGCGGCTCCAGCGGGAATACCTCTGGCCACCAGTAACTCCAGCTGTGCCTCCAATGGAACCACCAGCAGAATCTCCAGCAGACTCTCCGGTATCGGCCGAGCTGCTCCCAGTGGTGCCTGCTGCCCCTGAACCCCTAGAGCCCGTCGTCCTGGCCCCAGTTTCAGCCCCATCTGGGCTGCTCTCTGAGGGGCAGACAGCAGTCATCCTGCAAGGGACGCCCAGGCTGGAAAAGGCTTAGCTCATGGCTGGGAGTGGTAGAGGACTACGTGCAAAATAAATAAAAAAAAAAACTCTATAGTTTATTGACTACTTTGGAAAGACAAATAGATATTTCCTGGCAGTCTTATGTGATAAATATATGTTGCTCTAATGAGTGATGGTCAGCTTTGACAAACTTTGTCCTTTGTCCAAGTTCTTTAAAATATAGCTCATTTAAAATAGAAAATAAGTGTGTGATAATATATGCAAAAACAGAGCACACAATTAACATAAAATTAAAAAAAACACAACACATTCATAACCATCAGTGATTCACATCAGTACTGTAATCTTCATGCACGATAGTAAATATATAAATGTTACCACTATCACAACTCTCATGAAAAAGTTAATAAAAAAGTCAAAAAGTATTTGGGAAACCGTTGATTTACCTTTAGTTATGTGAGACATTTACAAAAAGTATTCTTTCAGTGTCCTCGTCCAAGTCTCATATCTCCTTGGTTGATTCAGTCAATAATTCAAACACTGACAAAATCGTCCGTCTGTGGATCGAAGCCCGTGCTGCCTCCAGATCATCCAAAATCTACTGCGCCGGAAAAACTGTCTTTCTGTCATCTGTCATCCGAGACTGAAAGCAGCTGCAGTCTTATCCCTTTCCAAGAATCGCAGAGGGCTAGAGCCGTAGCTCTTCTGAATTGCAGGTGATGAAGAACGGTGCACGAGGTTCGAGATGGGACAAACCATGTGTTATAGGATTCATGCTCGGTGTTGTCTCTTGCTGAGGAGGTCTGCAGAGCTTTAATGGGCTCTTCGAGTCTCCCGGGTATAAATAGGCCACAGGTGGAGTAGGAGGGAAGTGGAGCTGGACGGGGGGTTGGAGGAGAGAGGTTGAACAGATGATAGTGTCAGGGTAAGGTCGTCGGGTGTTTAGTGAGACGACCTGGAACGAAACATAAGAGAAATACAAAAATAGTTTCAAATTGATGCTCATGGTAGGCCCTTTTCCATCAGTTTTAATAGATTTTTAATGCTTACATTCAAATCTGTGTGCTATGTTGATTCCTTACTTGCTGCACCCATTTTGAATGGGTCAGCTATCTGTGTAAATCACGCTATATGTCTTTATCCACCACCCACATGAAAGACTTTGTGTGCACATGTTCACCCTGTGCCTTTACAATACCTGCTTGAGTGCCCGTTGGTGTGTATTGTAATCCTTACTTAATTTAGTGCTTGACCCTGCTCTGAGGGTAATGCAGGCTGAGGTTGCCATGAAAGCAGGATAAACAAATCAGAGATCCTCAGTGCAACAGTAAGAACCTAACAACCTAACATACTAGCACAGCACATCTTTATTGTATTTCTAATGTAGCAGCATATGGCTGTACTCTTGTGAGTATAAGGAGAGAGAAAAAGGAAGAGAAACCACAAATTTGATGTATTTTCTCTAATTACACTTATTTTATTTCAAATATATTTAGGTGTTTTAAAATAGATGGGGAAAGCTTTGTCTAGAGGTCTGATTTATGTGAGTGTGATTCATGTACAGTGAGTACAGCAGTGAATGAATGACATGGTATTTGTATACAGTGGGAGCAGAAATGGTTCAGTTGTGTTTTGGAACACTCATTTATCTCTATATTAAGATGAATGGATGCTGAATGTTGGAGCCTCGCTAGGAAATCAAAGCAATTTTCTTTTGTAAGGCGTACAGTCCCCTAGCCTTCAAACACCTTTCTGCTATCCTTCCATGAATATCTAAGCATTGATCTCAGGCAACCTAAAAGCACTAACTATGAGAGAAGAGGCTTCCACTTTACAATACAAAGCAACAGGCCTTGAACGCCAGCCTTTTATGTGTGTAAATAAAAAAGACTAAAGGACGACCATGCATAAGATAAATGCATGGACGGTAAGAGGAGAACAACTTGAGCGCTGGGACAAGATCACCAATGAGAAATTGTATTTGTTTAATTGTCACGGAACATTCATTTAATTGTTTTGTTTACTAAATAAAGTTTGCTGAATCTGACTCCAAATACAGCAGTTACAGTGACACCGATTTATGATTGATTTTTTATTATTGTCATGGGTTTAAAAGACACCATATTATGTCACCTATTAACTCTGTCACAAAGAGTGATCAAACCTGCTGAGTAGTAGTCGTTCTAATAGGGATTCAATCATTTGATAATTATCTCAGGTGGAGAGCAGAATCCCCGCAGAGTGTGTAAAAAATCACAGATTGCTTTGTGCTTTGCTTCCGCTGTATAACAGCTCTACTTGGTTGCTTGGTGATGGATGCTGACCAACTGTGTTTGTTTGTCTTTTTTCAGGCTGGGGATTAGGTATTAACTGGCACTGGGTGTCAGGAAAGAAAGCACACAGTGCAATGTTTACATATTGTCATACTGTGCTGCACTGAGACTGAAAATACTCCCAATGATGTGTGCGAGCAGACTGATGGCACATGTATTTACACACACATACAGAGCATCTTGCTAATATGTATCTGACCAAGGTCATCAACTCACTGATTCATATATTATGTTATAACCAAAATGTAAAAACAATCTTTTGTGTATATATCTTGATGTCTTTAATGATAACCTCAAAATGATGACAAGACTCTGCAGTTACTCAGTCTTGACATAGTCAGGTGCAGTATATACCCTTTCATAAAATCACAACAGCAATTTTTACACCACAGGGGTCGCTTCATAATTACCATACAAACATAGCAATGTATCAATCTTCTTATTGAATTCTTGGCAAGCGTGTTGCCCAAAACCTCAAACTATACATTGAAATCAGAAATTTAGAAACTCACGTATACAACACAACCCCTTCCATGCCAATGGGGACAGGTGCAGCTGAATATTTATGCACATATCTCAATATCAGTGTAGTCTTTAGCATTTTACACGTTTTTACCATAAAGAAAAACCCTGCAGTTTTCCTTTCTATGTTGAAATCTGCTCTCTTGTGCTGATTTTCATATTTGTTACATTTTAGGAATTATAATATTTATTATTTAGTGCAAAATAAACACCCAACAACTGTTCCCTGACACTGACTCATCTGTTCAACCTCTCCGATGGAGGCAAATTTGTGATATTGGGCTATACACATAAAATCTTGACTTCACAATTATCTTGCGACTGAAGAGCAAGCTAGAGTCTGTAACTGACGTATAATGCAAAATCTCTGCATATGAATATGCTGCTCGTCAGAAACTGCAGCCTACAAACAGATAGCACTTCATCAGGAAAAGAAAAAGCTTTGGCAGATGCTGTTGGTCCTTACTCACCAGACCGTCAATCATTAGTGTGAGGATCCCTTTGCCTGTTGCACTGCGCTGCTGATCACAGTGCTGGCATCAGCAGCCTCTTCAACAACGGAAAACATGAGAGCCCTTCGACAGCAGCTGTGGATCAAGAATTACTCATTATTTCCATCTAAATGCTTGTTTGTGCCTTTGTTAGAAAAGGTGAAAAGGGGCTCCTCACATCAAATGCTCCCAAATGTCTACCTGTGAAACAGCTCTTGGTCTATATTTCATTGTTAAAAAAGATCCTTGCTTTACTGTTTTCTTGCACTCTGTCCAGTCGCTTTACATCCATTACCACATTCCACCTCTGCTTGCATCCCATTCTCTCTTCTTCACTGCCATTACCCATTGAGGCAGAAAGACAACACATACACACCCTTTCTGTGACAGACACATGCACAAGCCCACTCATGTAAATACATACGCACAAGCATACACACACACAGACTGGGAGCCCTCCACACAAAGCTCCCCAGTGTGTTAATTGAGACGCATGGCTGACAAGAATAAAGAGCTCAGCAGTGAAAGAGCTGTGACAATGAAGACTATAGGCCTTAGGAACAGAGAGGGAGATCTCATTGGAATCTATGGGGAAAAAATTTAAGATTTCAGAGAGAGAAAAGAAAAGAAAGAAAACAGACTGACCTCCAAATTCCTTCCCCCTTAACACAGAGTCTAAACCAAAGCCGCTGCAGGCCTCTGTAGGTGAAGTCAGAGAAAGTAAAGCACTCAGATATTGTTCCAACACAACACCTGGCTTTGCAGATGGTTAACTGAAATTGAGGGCTTCCAGGGCGTAATTTCTTCTATTAATTAGAGCGAGCGTATTACAACTGGGGTTGTCAAAACTACATGTACAGCAGGCACAGTTATAGCATTGTCTAAGCCTGACATATATACCTATACCTATACGTATACCTATCTGTACAGCTCCCAGTACATCCAGAGGAGAGACACAGAGAGACCCAGAGATGTCTCTGAGGCCTAAAAGTTGCCATGACGCTGTTTGCAGGGAGTATACCGTATGTCCTCCATCAGGCGGCTTAAATCTGAATGTATTTGGTCAATTATGTCTTCCTCCTTTAATAAAGAGCTGTTTGAGATTTTATTCGCTGTCAGCTTTTCAAAGAGGTTTTCATCAAAGAACATGCACATGGACTACAATGTTTCATGTGCTCCGACTGATTGACCATCAAAAGAATAAAAAATCAACAAGAAATGTTATTCAGGTGGAAGTGAACAAATGTTTAAATAGATTATTGGTGCTTCCAAAATATGTAAATATATTCAGCTTTCAATACAATGAGGTTGATATGAAAAGATGAAAAAAAAAAGAAGACAATAAGTCTAGCTTAAGATACAATATGGGACACTGTTATGGCTCAGATGTACAAGACATGTGATGTAGGGTAATTGTGCCATTCCAGTTCAAATCTGGGTGAATGAGTCATCCGAATCTTTCCTGCCTCTTGTTGCAATCGGTTGCAAATAAAAGATAAGATGCAGGTGAGATGGCATTATCACTAAAAGCCTCTAGTTACAGCCTGATTCGCTTTCCTCACAGCTGACAGTGTTTTGAATAATTTAACAAAGCACTTCTTTGACAAATACATCAGTAGTTAACAAGCCTTAATTGAGTCTGGACTCCTGAGAAGTAACCTATTCCATCCAAAGTTTAACTACAGAAGAAAAAAAAAAAAGCTATTAGCAGACAGAGATGTCTTCTAGGCTGCTATATTGTCAAAGTGTCCCGACGGGATACAGACTCGAAGCAACAGACATAAAGACAGATATCTCCGCCAGAAGTGCAACAGGTGCTGGAGTCAGACTTTGCACGTCCATTGCTTGATCCTCTCCTGTATTGTCTGGAGTGGACACAGTGGACACCAAGTTAATCTATAAGCGTGTCTTGTGCGTCCTGTGCATGCCAGACGATGCGCTCTAATCCTTTTATTTCCCGTCATGATGCATTTGACATTATTTAGAAAACGGCAAAAAAAAACAAAAAAAAAACGATACCTTAAAACTAGATAAGAGATGGAAAAAACAGTTGATTGGCCCTATTCGGTATGAGCTCTATTTATTATGCCCTACACCAATTACAAGCTCTGCCGTGGATTAATTCAGCGGTCATGAAGAGCCACCCTCCGGGAATAAGTAACGCAGTCTGCTGTGATGTATTCAAATTTAAGAAATCATCTAACCTTTCAAAACACAAACGCGGTTACAGCATCACTAAACTGATTTGTGCATCCGCATTCACTGACAGTCAACAGTTAACATCTCGTCGCAGCACGCCATTCCCCGAAGACACAGGACATGTCACCTAAAGCCGCCAGCGCAAAGCCACCACAGATCTTACATTTGTAATCCACTCTTACCTTTACAATATACCTCCCCGGGCCCGTGGCGACAAGCTTTACCGATCTCGCTGAGAGATCGTCTTGCTTTGTGCCCGGTGACATTGAGCGCATCGGTTCTTCTGCAGCTGCTCCCCGGTTGAGACGGCTGTGAAGGAAATCGACTTGAGAAGCAGGTGAATCGACGAATCGGCAGCGGCCCTCGGAGGTCACCGGGTGCATTTCAGCCAATGAGAGGCGAGGATTACAGACCGAACCGCAGCATGACTTCGGTTCAGTACCACGGGAGCTGTCCAGCGTGCGAGTGTCCAGCGCCTCTCCAGATAACCTCTTCTGTGTATGACAGGTTAGCAAGTGGCCACAGACATAACGATAACGTACCACCCTTTTTAATACACTACAAATGGGGCTCACTGGGCCCGAACCACACCGGACAGGGTTCGTGGTGTCACTTCTTGAAATGCACTCCCTAACAAGCTTGGGTTTCTGTTCAGATTAAAGATAAAGACCTACAGTATAATGTGATGAGGCAACAAGCTGATAGATCTCCCATCTGAACATATTTAACTAACTTAACATTTCCCTACTTCGAGAGCAAACATTCAAAACACAAATTCCATCTTATGGTCACGTTTTACGGCATTTCTTCAGCAGATGAGCTAGTCTTTATATTAAAGACTAGATTTTTTTTGTTTATTTAGTCAACTGGAGAAATGTATATTCACTGCTGCAGTCTACTTATGTATTACTGATTAATAACTATTTAATATTCTGTGATTACGCATCAAACAGCAGCAGTGACTACTGTCCACAGAGGATAGTATCATTAAACTAGTAGAATTTAATATTTGTCAATATATTTTAGTAGAAATACAAGCCCAGGTTCGTTTTCTTTAAAAAAAACATGACTTTGATAAAGTAAAGGCCTGCATTATGCAAAAGCAAACTAATTCAGTAATCTTGAATGTTTAACATACTGAACAACTTTGCCTGATTTAGCATTTCCCACACTAATATTAAGATAACCAGTACATTTCTGTAGCTGTATGCAAGAATTGTAGTCCATTCTGGATTTTATTCAGTATCAGTGTCTTTTTCTTCAAATAAAAAAAAAAAACACCAAAAGTCAATATGAAAATAAGATTAAACAAAACTGTAGCATCAGCACAGATGAGCATCAGCACCATGCACCAGATGTTATATGAGCTTCAAAAGAATATTTCATTCATTGTAAAAATTGTTGTGGCAAGTGACCCAAAATAAAAACAGTTGCAATGTAATTCTGAGGTAAAATAAGGACATGAAGGAAAAAAAAAAGCTGATAAAAAATGTTTTGATAAGCACTGAGGAGTCAAGAATGTGGTATCAGAGGAAACCGCTTTAAAATAAATACAGGATCATTGGCAAGAAATGTCTTTTATCTCTGTCCTTAAGTCAGAGTTCAGAGTGTGACTGTAATGGGGACAGAGTGAGTCAGCGTGATGGCAAACAACAGGACAAATGGAGGTGACATGCTGTATCCCCCATGCACGGTTCTGTGTGGAAAAAGGGGGTATTTGCTACAGAATAATGTAGCCAGTCAGGTTTGAAACCATGTCCTGCGGGTCAATTAAGACAGCTACATTCACAGACTCATACGACCACTGATTGTTCCACTTCCTCAACGTTAACCATTTCACCCTCCATCTCTACTTCGACCTGAGAGTTCACCACCTGCTGCCCGTCAACTTCTGTTGTGGTCACGTGCACCACCTGGATCTGTACTCCAGCCTGCTTTAACCTTTCCACGTCCTCCTCACACATCTCTGCCACGCCTCCGTCCTCCACCACAACAGTCGCAGTCTCCTCCATCTCCATCACATCCACGGGCTCCACTGTGACGTGCTCCACCTGGATTCCGTCATCCAGAAGGACCGTTTCCGTTCCCTCTATGTTCTGTGTTGTTATGGCGAGGGCGGCGGTGGCGGCAGAGTCGGTGATGACTAATTCCTCGGTTGATTTATTGTCCTCGATGGAATGGACGTCCTTGAGGTGGGCCTTCAGGTCTTTTGGGTGGGTGAACCACATGTCACACACTGTGCAGTGGTTGGGCTTGACCCCTGTGTGGCTCACTAGATGGTCTTTGAACTGGTCCCAGCTGTTGAATACACTGCTGCAAACCTGGAGGAGGCAGTGGAGAAAACAGTCAATCTCAGTTATGAAAAGAAAAGAGCGAAAACAAAAACAGAATTCTTACAGTAATGCAAGAAAAGGCAAGTGAATAGATACCTTCTGTTCAATTGAATGCCAGTAGATATGGGAAGCTATTGTTTGAATTGGCTATATGAAGATCAATTTCCATTCCTTTGTCTATTTATATACACAAGGTTACAACACCACTACACACACTTTTTTTTAGTGTATGCAGCTGTGAAGCTAATCTTAACAACTGTCGACTGGGTGTTCTTTTAAATGCAAGAATTTTGAAAAAAAAGAGGGATCTGTACATATGTAAAATGTAAAGAAAATGCAAAAACATCAGAGGCATATAGGCATATATAGGGAAAAAAACGTGACATCCCTACTTTCAATTACTGACACACATAAGTATAAATTAAATCACAGTAGCATGTGATGCCGCCTTCTTACCTAAACACGTTGTTGCATAATAGAAAAAGTATAACATATTTCCCAAGATAGACTTCTATAATCTAATATATTGCATGAAACAACACCAGTGCATACAGTATCCACTATATCAGTCTGTACAGTGAATACAGCATTATTCAAAACAACTGTCAATTATGCTTTTATACATATTCTATATACATATGAATGTGCGTTTATATGTTTTTTTTCTACTGATGACACAGCACCGGTAGGTGAGCCCTGGTTGTTGCTTGTACCTGGCATTCATAGATTTTCTTGCGTCCTTTCTTGGCTCCGGCCCCATTCTGACAGGCTGCCATATGGCACTTCAAGGTGCTGTTCCTTGCAAATCGCTCATGGCAATCTGGGCACTCGTAAGGTTTTTCACCTACAGAAAAACACAGAGGCAGGGCTGGGCAATACGAACATAAAATCTGGATATACTCCGGATGAATGGTGAATACAATATACAGCTCTGGAAAAAAATTAAGAGACCACTGGTTTTATAATTTATAGGTAGGTTGCATTTCTCCCAAATTCCAAATAAAAATATTGTCATTTCAAGCACTTATTTGCAGAAAATGACAACTGCTCAAAGTAACAAAAATGAAGTGTTTTCAGACCCTAAATAGTTCATTTTTAAACAACACAATGCTAATGTTTTACTTTAGCAAAAGTTCAGAAATCAATATTTGGTTGAATACACTTGATTTTCAATCGTCACTTTCATGCTCTCGTTTTTACTTTGCTGTTGATGTTTCATGTAGCTCAAAGCTCAGCTTTATTTCAGAGGTTTTCAGTTGGTTCAGGTCTGAAATGTGGAGTGGTCTCTTAATTCTTTACACAGATTTATATCCATCTCTATATTTTTTTAAGTGGGTAAAAAATTTTCAGTTAGTATGGCAAAGCTATACAAGATGTCACAAACCACTTATTATTATAACGGTTAAATGACAAATAAATATATACCCCGTCATAAATCACTACAGACCTACAGTATCTGAAAGAAAGTGCTTTCAGTGACAAAGAACTTGTTGTCAGTCGTCATGACTTTATTTTTTCAGTGTCAGCAAACATGTTACACAAACTCCTGTAGGTTATTGAGGGTTAAAACCAAATGCTTTTAGTACTGACAGACTCTAATCACTATCGACACTAGTAACATAATCATAATGCAACACTGTAAAATACTGTGTTTAAACTGGTACTTTCATTCAAATCTAATACCAGCAGCTTGATGTTCATGATATATAATTTAATACATCCTACACAGAACAAGTTGCAACACTGAGTATGTTCAATACGTTGGCCACTCTTACATGACATTTAATAGTAGACGTAAATGCAAAGCTGGGCACTTTTCACATTTTACTACTCACCAGTGTGTTTCCGAAGGTGCTCCTTGAAGTGTCCAAAGTGGTCAAAGTGCTTTTTGCAATATTCACAAACATGCACCTTTTTCTGGGGCCTCTGGTTTCGAGAGAGCTCCTCAGCATCAAAATGAAACGTGCTGATGTGTTGCTTCAATGCGCCCTCCCTTGTGTAGGCTTTACCACAGTGGCTGCACACATGGGGCTTTTCCAAAGAGCCGAGGTGTGTCTTTAAGTGTTGTTTAAGGTGATAGTACAACTTAAAGCTGCGGTCACATTTGTTGCAGCGGAACATGTTGTCCACTTGGGAAATCTGGACCTCAACAACTTCAACGTTCTCCAGCACTTTGGAGGCCGTCACAGTTTCCTCCTGATATGCGATCTCCTGCTTAGCATAGACACAAGAATGAAAAAAAACACGTGTTACACTTTTCCTATATCCAACTCTAGTAAACCGCAAGAAGACAAAACTCAGCTTAGATAAAGAATGTATACAAATTAAATAAATATACCTCTTCTATTTCTCCTTTCTTGATCACCTGCAGTGTCGGTTCGCCTTGCTGATACTTGCTCGTTATGTCAGCAAGAAGAGCCAAAGCAGAGTCATCTGATGCAGCCTGGGCGTTCTTTGCTGCATCGACCACCTCCTCAAGGCCAGACTCTTCCACCTCAATCGGCCCATCCCCTATCACTTCAATCTCCACCTGGAGAACATTGAACATATTGAGACCTGACTGTGTGTTGTGAAAAGGGTAAGGATCCTTTGTGTTTATTTCTTAGATTAGATAATTGTAGCACTAAAAGTTCAAGCTTAAGTCACTGAAATTTGACTGAACTTCAATGTCAACAACTTTGGTGGTGGTCACCACTATGAAAATACTGACCTGTTCCCCTTCCACTGACGGCAGACTTTCTGTGATCACATTGGATGTCTCAGCAATTTTCCTCTTTTTTGCTTTTCTTTTTGATGTCAGTGAGGGATTATTATTTATCCTGCAAAAGATGATGAGCTCTTTGGTGACATCACTATGTACACTTGCTTATTTACAACAGCCTCCTAAACAATCCATACAGTACATCTGCATACAGTCTGCGTTTAAAGCCTGATAATGACATGCTTCAGCTTCTTAAGCAGTGACAGGTTTGCCAGATGTAAAGTCTTACTTGTTGTTGAGTGCTTTGATAGCTTCCTGCATCTGGAGATATTCAGCAGCCTTCCATACATCATATGCCTCCTCTTCTCCAGCTATAGCCAGTGTGGCTGTATACGTAAACTCCATCAGCTGGCGAAAGGCTGTGTTACTCACTCCTGTCAGTGTATCAAAGAGAAACAGCGGTGAGTAAAAGCAGCTCTAGGTGATGCAGTAACACAGAAAGAAAATAGTCAAGTCAAAAACAATTAGAACATTTTGAAACAAATCACATAAGAAGTTGCTTGAAAGTTGTTTTAGTATTAAAGTGCCAACATACACATCAAAAGATTTCAGATTTTTAACAACTGTGCCATATTCAAATTCTTTGCACTACTCATACCTGTTAATTTCACATTTTACTAGCATTTTTTTAACCAAAAACTAGGGATGTGATGGTTCAGCAACAAAAGAGTTAGTTTACATAAAGTTTTCTGTCTTTGTTTATTATCCCTATATCTATAACTGATAGAAATATAAACACATACTAAACCAATGACCAAGGACACAAAACTCTCTTCATCACAGTAAATGTTCAGTTCCAAAACAGTGACTTCCCAATTAGACAGAAGTTATCCATCTAACTGAGCAGCCATCAGAGAATTACATTAAGCTCAAAATACCTTCTATCTCCACCAGTGGCTCTTGGGTAAAATCCTGGAAGAATTTATGGAAAAACTGACTGCATGCTGCCAACACCGCTTTATGGGCTCTGAACTGGTGTCCTACAAAAGAAAAACAAACGTGGAGATATGCAGTGTTAGAAACTCCACTAAGTCACCAGGACGATGACCTATAATATAACCAGAGTCCGCTTACCATCCACAATCAAAGTAATATCAGTGAACTGGTCCAGCTGCCGTTGCTCGTTAAGTTTGTCCATCATGACTTTGTAATGGGCTGGAAACTCACTGCTGTCGTCCACCTCCAATTCTACTTCCACCTCAGCCGCCATTGTACACCCGATCCCACTCTATGGCACACAGAAGCGGGAAGATATGAATTCTTAATATTAATTGTTTAAAAAATGACAAACAGGCCTCGCAACCGAGCATCAGGAGGCTGAGTATAGATCTAATAATAAATCCCTGATTAGAGCTAAACCACATCTATTAATTGCATATAAAGACATCACTTTAAATAACTGGGATCCCAAGTAACAGTATCTTTATTTTTTCCCATTGCAGTCACTTTTTTAGAATAGGTGACACTGTCGTTACAAACAACTTACTCAAGACAGCAAGACTCAAAATAAAACCTGCAGTCAACCAATAATACTCGCCGGAAATAATTTCATTGTCATTGTTTACATTTTTTCACATAACAGATCTGACCCACCACTCACACCGATTAAGTTAAACGTTTTCTAACGTTAACTTCTGTGTATTCTTTCACAATGAAAGCGCACAAAACAAACTGATGGTTTCTATGTGTTCAGAAGAAATGCTGGGTTTAAAAAAATTAAGATTTCAAAGCAGCGAGACCGTTTACGAAGCAAGATGATAGCATGGAGAGAGGAAGTTAAAGGCCCCCGAGAAATAAAACTAGTTAAACGTCACGCCTGTCAACATTTTTACAATAAACAATTCCCGATAAACATTAAGAGCAGATCCTGACATGCCACTCGAGATTATGGGTTTAATTATACCAGTGCTCCCAGTCCGACACATGGTGCACAGTTTGCTAGCGTAAAAAGCTTTGCTAGTTCGGCTCGATGTTAGCTTACCTAGCAAACACATATTCCTTCCCTGCGAAGAACTAAATTAGTAGATTCGTACATTAGAGAAGTACATACAACAAACGCCCAACTTACCGGGACAAAATATACCCATGTAATCGTTTCCAAACTGAAAAAAGATGGGAATAAACATACTAAAATCCAAGAGTGCGGTAGGTGACGGGCCTCTTAGCACACTCGCCATTTCGTTTTTGACAATCAACATTACGTCATCAAACCGCGCATTAAAATACACTTTTCCCAGAAAGATTTCCTAATTATCATCACAGAGGATCGTCACGGGCCTTAAAAACAACCCATGTACATACCTCGAGTTGGATTATACTCCTTCAGACACTTGTTTGGCGATAATATTTCCCTCGACGCATGTACCGCTGTTCTACTCTCGTTGCTCCAAAAAGGGCGGTCGTTCAATCCTCGGGCCTCAGATTCCCAGAATCCCTTGCACACTCAGGGACGCCGAGGAGCGTTGCTTGGTGACAGGTGTTGACATGTTTCAGTCGCTCTCAACCGCTGGCATCCAGTGGGCTGTGTTAAAGTACCAAAAGTAAAGGTGAATATTAGAAGAATAATAGACTACCTATATATTGCTGGAGTGTAATGCTGTGTTCATCTCGCTGGAAATGGCGGGGCTCATTTTAATTACGGTTCATAGTGGCGAGGTAGCTTGATTTACTAGAATACTAGCCCTCCATTTCCACAAAAAACAAACGGTGAAAGAAAAACACTTGACCAAAGGGTAATGAGCAGGTACAGCTTGATGACTGACAGCTCAGAGGAGTCACATTTCTTTAGAGAAAGCGAGAAGAAAAGAACCAAGAGGGTTTCGTGAAAGGATCTACAACTAAAGAATAAAAGGAAATAATGACCAGAGTAATAGATAATCTTTGGTTTGGTCTCCGCAGGGAATGTAGGGTTTTTTTAATACAGTAGAGGGCGCTCTTTTCTGCTGGATTTGTACTTTTTATTCCTATCCTTTTTATCCGTATTTGTTTATACTTCTTATAACCAGAGATGTGCAGTATTTCAATTAAATGTATTTAAGATATGCATTTCTTTTTTGAGTATTTTGTCATTTGTATTTTGTCGGGCAGAAAAACTAAGATGTCATCTGTAATTGAAGACTTTAACAGCTTGCATTTGTGTATTTGACATGCTTAAAATACATTGTCATTTCACAATAATAAGAAACTTTAAGTCCCAGCTGTATGAGATGGGTAAGTTGAAATTGCAACCACGTGTGTTTGAGTAAAACTCATGTCTCCCTCTTGCTTTGTCTCTCTCCAAGATAACAAAGGTCTGCAGTGACATCTTGAGGTCCTCATACTTCAATGCTGCTCCATGACGCCAATAAGCATACTGTACTAACTTGTGACTCATTCTACGCAAATGTGCCCTTCTGGGATGGTCTTAAAATGTGTCTCTTTTTCTGAGACCAATACAATTAGACCACCATATTATATAACTCATTGTCAATCTGAGCACCGACGGTCACCTGCATGACAAACTCAATGTTCATTCTGGCAGCTGACTAGGTACATAGGAGAGACTCTTCAGGTAATTTTTAAAGCTTCCTCTTATTAACCTGCCCCAGTCAGTGCTCAGATTCACACATCAAACTATTTTTGCACTGTAAACATGAAATACAAGCCACACAAACTGATCCTTTTTACAATATATTTAGCACAAGTCAGGAAATCATTGGTAAGATTTGCAGTTTAAATAATCCCAAATGTCTTTATAAGTTATGTTCATGTTTAAAAGCTGACAAAAGTAAAAGATGAGATAAATGAAAAGTAGGTCAATAATTCTGAAAGGAGACAGACTAATCGGACAGGTTATTCATCTTTTAGTCTGCTATCTGAATTTATTATACCATCATTTATTCATCGATTTCTATTTTGTATTAATATGAATCCGCAAAGTAGCCTAAAATGCAGTGGAGTAAAAAGGAGGCCTATAATATTTTCCTCTCAGATGTAGTGCAGTAGAAGTATAAAGCAGTAGGAAAGGAATATACTCAATTAAAGTAGGCCTACGAGTACCTCAAAAAGGTACGATAATGCTTGAGTAAGCACTGCTTTTGTGGATACCAAGCTGGTTCCTGCAGAATGTTTTGGCCATAAAGTGCAAAGTATAAACACAGATACAGCTAAGATCAGTTTAGGTGTTTGTTGAACAGAATGTTGTAACAAAGTGTGTTATAAAGCAAGCATATCAGAGGCCATTACACAGAAGTTTCTGCAAATCAATCAAAAGCATTGATAAAAAAAAATAAATACAATGAGTAAGCAGGAAATTATCATGGACAATTTTATAAGTTGTCAAAGTTTTCCAAGATACTGTGCCATCTGAATTACCTTTATTGTCAGGCTATTTGCAAGTTCCTTCTTAAAATTATCAGTTCAAATCTCTTAAAAGTGATTGACATGCATTATGTTCATGTAGGTCAGCGTGCCCTGACAAAAGGCCTTCGCTACGGATTCAAATATTGTAAATCAGTAACAAAGAATAAACTATCATGGAGTAAACTAGTTCTGGAGGGACACTGCTGTGTCAGCGAACAGTTACACCACAGATATAACACTGCACTGAAATACCAGTGCAGTGTTATATCTG